>CABHPP010118750.1:14069-40248 GCA_902168425.1 Peromyscus attwateri
AGAGAGAGAGAGAGAGAGAGAGAGAGAGAGAGAGAGAGAGAGAGAGAGAATGTAACTTCAACCAATTCCTGAGAGAGTTTTCTGAAACCACCTGAGCATGACTTTTACTACCAACATTTATTTCTGAATTCAGGTCTTTAAATGTCTCAGCAAAATTTCCAATTAATCTCTGCTTATAAGAGTATAGATTTCTTGGACCTGGAGTTACAAACCCATAAACATTCTTTATACTAACTAATTTCAAAGGCTGAAGAACTTCACATCTGTGTTTATCGTAGCAACAGTCTCACTTCTGAATGAGAATGTTCTGTATTAACATACTACACTGTATGATGAAATCCTTGGTGGATATGCCCAAGATGAGAAAGGATTTATTTTGACTCACAGCAAAAGATAACACAGTCTATTATTGTAGGAGGTTTGAAAGCTAAGGATCTTTCTGTGGTGGCCTGGGCTTGTGGCATACTTCATTTATTCCGCAACAGTGGATCTGAAAGCAGAGCACTTTGACAGGAAAGGGATCCGACCTGTACCCATTAAGCATCCTTATGGGTCAATGCCTAATCCCCATGTCCAAAAGGCTTCACAACAGCACCACTGGTTGAAGCACAAGGGTCCAACACATGAGCATCTTGGTGAACATTTCATATTCAAACCATAATAGTACCTACATTTATTGAGCTTTATGCACACAGGGACATTTGGGATGCTTCCAGTTTGGGGCTATTATGAACAAGGTTACTCTACAAACTTCTATACAAGTTTTGTATGTACATATGTTTCCTTGGTTAACAATGTAGGAATGGAGTATAGATCATCTGCTAGGTGTGTGGCTAGGTTTCTGTGAAATTGCCTCACTCTTTTACAAAGTGTAACTACCTTCTTTCTTATTATTTTTGGGACTGTTTCTTACTATTTAGCTAAGACTGGCTTAGCATTCATTATGTAGGCCAGACTGACCTTGAATTTATATTAGTTCCTTTTGTCATTGACTGCTGAGTTCTAGTACTACAGGTATGTACCACCATCCTGGTATCTTTCACATTTTTCTTCCCTTTTTAAAAAGAGGTAGGTAGGGTTATAGTATGCAGCTCATGGTGACCTAAATTTACAGGATCAAGCAATCCTCCTTCCTTAGCTTCCTCATTCACTGGGAATCAATTTTAAAGCCATCACTCCTGTCATTCTTTGCATTTGATAGAATTAAAGTAAGAGTTCTTATATGTATTCCTGGGTAGTGTGAAACCACCTATGTAGATCAGGCTGATCTCAAAATGATGTTAATCCTCTTATATCTGCCTCTTTAGTGATGTGTATTTCAGATGAACACCACCTATGTGGCCTCTGTCTGACCTTTTTACCAGGACACACATAGTGTCAATACTGGAAGCGTTAGAATAATGTGAGTCAGGTTGTGTTTTATCCTCCAATCTTGTGCTTCTGCTTCAAGTGTTGCTTTGGCTCTTATACATGCTTTGCATTCAGTATGAATTTTAAAATCAGCTTCTTTCCATTTCTGCCAAACATCTTGCTGGTGCTCTCATTGACATTACATAGAGAAATTTTGAGAAATTGACATAATCTTTGCATAACCTATATCTCTCCAGTTTCTTAAATCTCACTTACTTTCTGTCAGCATCATTGTGACTTTCATTGAACATGTTACTTGCATCCTTAGCTAAATGCGTGCTTGTGTATATAATTTTTGTGTAGATTTTGTAAAGAATTGGTTATTGATATTTAAATGTTAATGTAAAATTGCTTGGATGTAGATATATTGACATTTCTATATAAATCTTGTGTCATTATGTTGTGTTTTTTTCAGAAAGTGAAATGTTTATTGAATTTTATATTAGTACAAAATCCTGTCAATTAAATTTATTGCTGCTGTAGAAGTTCTGTTTTTACAGAATGGTAATTGCTTTGCAATGAAATAAAGAAGTTTGGGTTGAGGGTATTCTCTTTTGCTGTTAGCCAGTGAAGCAGGCCCAAAGTAAAACTTTTCAGCCTCATTTTCTACAGTGATATTTAAGTATTTGTTTTTAATTTTTATTTAAAAATTTTATACAATAAATTGCGATCATTTTCTTTCACCACTTTCAACTCCTCCCAGCTCACAACCTAGGCTTTTCTATCTTAAAAATACTAGGAATACATACAAACACACACACATATACACAGAGTGCCTTGGAGTCCATTTTGGTTTTGTGCTGGCCTGCTCTGTTTAATATACCCAGTGTCACTCCTTCGAAGAAAACTGATTTTCTCTCTCTGAGTTGATATAAATTACAAATAGTTTCTTGATCAGAAGTAGGGCATTGAGCCGGGCAGTGGTGGCACACACCTTTAATCCCAGCACTCGGGAGGTAGAGGCAGGTGGATCTCTGTGAGTTCAAGGTCAGTCTGGGCTACAGAGTGAGTTCCAGGAAAGTCGCAAAGCTACACAGAGAAACCCTGTCTCAAAAAACAAACAAACAACAACAACAAAAAAGTGGGACATCGTGTCCACTTCCTCTTCTCTAGGCTGAAATTTTGACTATTGAACTTATGTAAATCTGCCAACCTCTGTGTTCCCTCTCTCTCTCTACAGAATACTGTAGGATCAACCTTGAAAGCATATTGCTTGCCGTGTGTGTGTGTGTGTGTGTGTGTGTGTGTGTGTGTGTGTGTGTACACATATGTGCAGTGTATATCTTAATAGCTGCATGCGTGTATAAATGTATATGTATGTGCACCTGCAAGTGGAGACCAAAGGTTGGCATTAGGTGCCAATCTGGATTGCTCTCCACCTTACCATTTTGAAGCCAATGCTTATGTACTGGTTGACTAGCTGGCTAATGAGTTCTGAAGATCAGTCTCTCTCTCCCTCCTCTCTATGCTAGAGTTAAAGTGTTGCACAACCATGTACACCTTTTTCATGTGATTCCTAGAAATCCAAACTCAGTCCTCATGTTTTCACAGAAAACATTGTAGCAACAAAGCATCAGTTATCTTAACAAAGTGACAGAATAAAAAATAAACTTAACAAATCAATTTAAAAGTTTTAAAAATGATATGTTTACTGAGATATATAAACAAAAACAAGCATGGTGAGAAAGGAATCATGGAAACATTCCCTTTCAAATAACTTGAATAAAATCTAGGAATAAACCTAACAAGGAAGTGAAGAACTTTGTAATGAAAATTATAAGTATCTAAAAAATAGAGAGATTGAGAAAGATACTAGAAGATGGAAAGATTTTCCATGTTCATGGATTGGTAGAATTAATAATATGAAAATGACCATTGAACTATAAACAATTTACAGATACAAGGCAGTCCCCACCAAAATTGCCATGACTTCCTTTACAGAAATAGAAAAAAAAATCCCAAAATACCTTTGGAACTACAAAAGACTCCTGATAGTCAAAGCAATCCTGGTCAAAGGAAACAATGAACAAAATCAGATTTGAAGACATGTTAAAGAGATACAGTAATAAAACAGTAAATTACTGGTACAAAATCAGACATGTAGATCAACGGAACACAATAGGACACCACAAAAAGACTGTGCTTGATTTTTTACAATATGAGTCCTTCTATGTAGCCCTACTGGATTCTAATTTGTTATATAGACCAAGATGACCTCAAAATGCCATCAGTCCTCTTCAGTGCTGTGTATTATAGGTGTTCTCCATCTCCCATGACCTTTATTTAATCTTTTTACTAGGACCGCATGGTGTCAATATCTGAAGCATTATAATTAGCAGGTAATGGTCTCTCCTCCAACCTTGTGTTTCTGCTTTATGTGTTGCTTTTGCTTTTCTATATATTTTGCATTTCAATAACAATTTTACAATCAGTTTGTCAGTTTTTAGTAAACATCTTGCTAGTATTCTCATAATTACACTGAATTTGTGGAAAACTTTTGAGGAAAGTGGACATTTTTAATAATCTTGGCTATGCTAAGCTCAAAACAAAGAATTACTCCATTCCCTTAGCTCTCAGTTAGTTTGTGACTTCCCTGTACATGCTATTCACATATGTAGCTAACAGTATACATCATTTTGGTGGCATATTTATATTATTTTAATAATATTTTATATTAATCCCATGTCCTGTAGGAATACTAAAGCCTTTATACAGAGGATACTTTTGTCCTTTTCCTAAATTAATTTAAAAAAATTTTCTCATACAATATATTTTAATCATATTCTTTTTCCTCTCTCAACTTGTTCCATATCTTCCCCACCTCCCTACCTAAAAAGTTTCTATGTCTTTCTGTCTCTGTCTGTCTGTCCCTCTCTCTCTAAACCTCCAAAACCAAAAACCAAAAATACAAATAAAAACAAAAAATTAAAAATTCATTAATAAAAAATTTACCAAAAGAAAACAAAAAGTGCACACGCACAAGCATGCACACACACACACACACACACACACACACACACACAAAAAAATATGAAGTCTGTTTTGTGTTGGAAAACTACGCTTGGGAATAGGGCCTGAGCTATACTGTGGTTGATATGCCCAGTGCCATTTCATTGGGAAAACCTATTTTCCCTTTCCCATCAGGTTTCAATTTTCCATTTCCTAGCAGGTATTGATTGTAAATAGCTTCTTTGTGAGTGGTGGAAATTTGTGTTCACTTCCCCCTTCTCAATGTTTGCATTTCATCTGATTTGAACCTGTACAGGTCTTGTGTATGCTGTCACAATGTCTTGGAGTTCATATGTGTATCAGTCTTGTGTCTGGATAACACAGTTTTCTTAGAGTCATCTACCACCTCTGGCTCTTACAATATTTCCATCTCCTCTTCTACATAGATCCCTCGACCCTGAGGGGAAGGGTTTGTTAAACACATCCCATTTAGATCTGAGTACTCCAACGTGTCTCATACATTGCATATTGTCCAGTCTTGGATCTCTGTTCTAATTACCATCTACTGTATGGAGAAGCTTCTCTAATGAGGTTTAAGCAACGCTCTACTCTATGGGTACAGCAACACATCATTAGGAATCATTTTATTGCTATATTCCTATAATAATGGAATAAGTTTTCCCCTAGGGTCCATGACCTAGATAATCTCCAGTTCTTGGCTACTTTAGCGGTGTCAGGTATGGATTTCACCTCATGAAGTGGGCCCTAAATCCAATTAAATAGTTGTTGGCTGCTCCCGTAACATATGTGCTACTATGGCAACAGTCTATCTTGCAGGCCAGTAAGCTGTTGCTAAGTCTCAGGGTTTTAGCTGAGTGATATCCTCCAGTACCTTGCAAAGTACCTTCTAGTACCATGACCTATTTGGTAGGGCTAAGTCATCTAGTTGAGTAAGAGTTTGATTTGTTCATCATCAATGACATAAGTAAGTTGTATCTTTAGCAATAGGGCCTTACATCAGGTTATAGAGAGTAACCAATAGCCTTGGCAATGTTTGGGGGTCTGTCTATGAGACCTTTTTGGTCAGTGACTGAACAAGCTATAATCTATTTCTGGCACTGGAGGTTTTACTCAGTGATGTAAGTTATCCAGTTGGGGCATTACCACCACCCCCCCAACATACTAATTCCATTCAAATTCCTTTTATATGTACATACTTTAGGAAGCTTGTATAGTAGTAGGGTTCCATATAGCTTTTCAAAAGACCTTCAGTGTTAGCTGTTCCTCCCCATATTGTCTCCTTTTACCCTAGACTCTAATCCGTCTCCTTCTGTTCTCATTTCCCCTTTACCTCTCAGTAACACTATTGTTCTATTTCCCCTTCCTTGGAAGAACACCTACCACTCCCCATCACTTACTAGCTACCTAACCTCTATGGTTATTTGCACTGAAATATACATATCTAAAATTTAAAAGATAAATCTGCATATAAGGGAAAGCATACAATATTTGTCTTTTGGAGTCTGTGAAACCTCACTCAGGACAACTTTTGTTCTAACTAATTCCACTTACCTGCTAATTTCACAATTTCTTTTTTGTAGCAGTTGCATAGTATTTCATTGTGTAAATGCACCACATTTTCATTATCCATTAATCAGTTGATGAACATCTAAGATATTTTCAACCTCTGGCTTCTATGAATAGAGCAACAATAAACATGGATGAGCAAGTATTTTTGTAGTAAGATCTATAGTCCTTTGGATATTTACCCAAAGGTAGTATAACTGGGTCTTGTATTAGATCTATTTTCATCTCTTTCAGAAACCTTCACTTGATTTCCATAGTGACTGAACCAGTTTCAACTCCCACCAGCAATGAATAACTGAACCTCTTTTCCTTATCCTCACCAGCATATACTGTCATTTGTTTTGTTAATGTTGGCCATTCTGACTGAAATTGCAAAGGAGTTTTGATTTGCATTTCCTTGATGACTAAGGATTTGGGAATTTCTAAAATGTTTCTCAGCCATTTGTGTTTAATGTTTTGAGAATTCTCTGCTTAGATTTACAGGATTTTTAAATGGGTTATTTGTTTTATGTGTTCACTTTGTTCGTTATTAGTATACTATAGTCAATAACCCTCTATTAAATGTATGATTTTGTAAAAGTTTGGTCCCATTTAGTATGCTGCTGCTTCCCTTGAACTATGGTATCCTTTGCTGTGCAGAAGTTCTTTAGCTTTTAGGTCTGGTTTATTAATTTTGTTCTAAATGCCTGTACAAGTTTACTGGCAGAGTCTTTGATTCTTTATATACAAAATCATATCATCTGCAAATAAGGACAGTTTGACTTCTTTCTTTTCTGTTTATATTCCCTTGATCTACTTCAGTTGTTTTATTGCTCTAACTAGGGCTTCAAGTACTAAATTAAATAGCTATGGAGAAAAAAACATTCCTGTCATGTTCCTGATTTTAGTCTTCATATATATCACGAGGTTCATCCATTTCTTTTAGGTTTTTTGGTTTGACAGAATACAGAATTTTAAAGTATGTCCTTATGTTTCTCTGAATTTTCACAATGTCTGTTTTTTTGTTTCATTTCATTACTGATTTCATTAATTTGGACCTACTTTCTTTCTGTTTTGGGAAAGTTGTATAAACGTTTGTCAATCATTTTTTTCTTTTGTTTTGTTTTTTCTTGTTTTTTATTAAGAAATTTTCCATTCATTTTACATATCAACCTCAGATTCCCCTGTCCTCCCTCCTGCCACCCCTAGCCTTTCCCCCCACAAACCCACCCTATTCCCATCTCCTCCAAGGCAAGGTCTCCCATGGGGTGTCAGCAGAGTCTGGTGCATTCAGTTGAGGCATTCCAAGCCCCTCCTCCCTGCACCAAGGCTGTGCAAAGTGTCTCACCATAGGCACTAGGTTCCAAAAGGCCTGCTCATGCACTAGGCATAGGTCCCGGTCCCACTGCCTGGGGGCTCCCTAAACATTTCAAGCTAAACAACTGTCTCACTTATCCAGAGGGCCTGGTCCAGTACCACAGGGGCTCCTCAGCTATTGGTCCACAGTTCATATATTTCTACTAGTTTGCCTAGGTGTCTCTGTACTTTTTCCAATCATGGTCTCAATATCTCTTGCTCATAGAATCCCTCCTCTCTCTCTCGTCCATTGGACTCCTGGAGTTCCGCTTGGGACCTGGCCATGGATCTCTGCATCTGCTTCCATCAGTCACTGGATGAGGGTTCTATCTTTTGATTGATTTTAGTTTGAAGTCTATCTTGTTGGATATTAAGATGGTTACACCAGCTTGCTTCTTAAGACCATTTGATTGGAAAGACTTTTCCCAGCCTTTTACTCTGAGGTAGTGTCTATCTTTGAATTTGAGGTGTGTTTCTTTTATGCAGCAGAAAGATGGGTCCTGCTTTCATATCCATTCTGATAGCCTATGTCTTTTTATAGGTGAATTAAGTCCATTGATATTAAGGGATATTAATGACCAGTGATTGTTAATTCCTGTTATCTTTTGGTGGTAGTGTGTGTGTATTTCTCTTCTTTGGGACTTACTGCTGTAGGGTTATCTATTGCCTGTGTTTTCATGGATGTGTCTGACTTCCTTAGGTTGGAATTTTCCTTCTAGTGCTTTCTGTAGGGTTGGATTTATGGATAGGTATTGATTAAATGTTTTGTCTTGGAATATCTTGTTCACTCCATCTACTGTGATTGAAAGTTTTGCTGGGTATATTAGTCTAGGCTGGCATCCATGGTCTATTAGTGCCTGCATTACATCTGCCCAGATCTTTCTGGCTTTCAAAGTCTCCATTGAGAATTCGGGTGTTATTCTGATGGGTCTGCCTTTATAAGTGACTTGGCCTTTTTCCTTTGCTGCTCTTAATATTCTTTCTTTATTCTCTATGTTTAGTTTAATTATTATGTGGTGAGGAGACTTTTTTGGGAGGTCTAATCTGGTTGGTGTTCTATAGGCTTCTTGTATCTTCATAGGCATTTCCTTCTTTAAGTTGGGAAAATTTTCTTCTATGATCTTGTTGAATATATTTTCTGTGCCTTTGAGTTGGTATTCTTCTCCTTCCTCTATCCCTATTATTCTTAGGTTTGGTCTTTTCATGGTGTCCCAGATTTCCTGGACATTTTCTGTTATGACTTTTTTGGCTTTGGTATTTTCTTTCACTGATGAAACTATTTCCTGTATTGTATCCTCTACACCAGAGATTCTCTCTTCCATCTCTTGTATTCTGTTGGTTATGCTTTCATCTGCATTTCCTGTTCATTTACTCAGATTTTCTATTTCCAGCATTCCCTCTGTTTGTGTCTTCTTCATTGTTTCTATTTCCCTTTTCAGGTCTTGAACTGTTTCCCTCACCTGTTTCATTGCTTTTTCATGGTTTTCTTTAAGGAATTTATTGTTTTCTTCCACTTTTTTATTTGTCTTTTCCTCTATTTCTTTATAGATTTCTTCCAATTTTTTGTTTGCCTTTTCCTCTTTCTTTAAGGAAATTTTACATTTTTTCTTGAAAGGCCTCTAGCATCTTCATGAAGCTACTTTTATGGTCGCTTTCTTCTGCTTCTTCTACATTGTGATGCTCAGGTCTTGCTGTTGGAGTAGGGTTAGGTTCTGATGATGCCATATTGCTCTTTATGTTGTTGAATGTATTTTTGCATTGAAGTCTGTCCATCTCTTCCTCTAACAGGTATAAGAGGTGCCTGTGTCTGAACGAGTTGCTATTGGTCCACTCTGTGCTTGTTGTGTCTGTGTCACAGGGGGCCCCACTAGGTCCAGTCTTAGCTCTTGGTCTAATTGGAGCTGGCAGATTCTGTATCTCAGGGAGCTGCTCTTAGCTCAACCCAAGTTAGTTGATTCTGTGACTCATGGAGCCGCTCTTGGTCTTATTAGGGCTCTTGGTCCAGTCAGAGTTGACAGATTCTGTGTCTCAGGAAGCCTCTCTTTGTCCAATGAGAGCTGGCACATTCTATCTCTCAGAAAGCCCCTCTTGGTCCAATGAGGTCTGGCAGATTCCCTGTCTCAGGAAGTTAATCTTGGTCCAATGTGAGCTGGCAGTTTGGTTTTTGTGTCTCAGAAAGTTACTGGGTTCATAAGTGGATGGGTATTGGGGCATGGCATATAGAATGCAGGGTATGATGAGAGGTTTTGGTTGGGGGGCTTTCCTGCAGGAGTTTTCCCTGCTGACAGCAACTGGGGCAGAGTTGGGTAGGGGTTCCCAGGGTAGGCTGTTTCCCAGGGTCTGGGTCCTAGGGGCAGGACTCTCTGGGTATAAGAAGAGTCATTCACCTCATCAATCATTTTTTTGAGAACCAACTCTTCTTTTCATTTATTTTTGTTTATTTGTTTCTATTTTGTTGATTTAACCCCTCATTTTGACTATTTGTTGCTGTCTACATATTTGGGGTATTATTTTTTTCTAGAAATTTCAGGTATGTCATTAAATTACTAACTTTTCATTATGTTACTAGTGACTAGTTATCTCTCAAATATTTTTATGTAGTCAGTGTCTTACAACCAACTTCATTGTATCTCATAGATTTGGGTATATTGTGATTTCATTTTCAGCTAATTTTACTAAGTTTCTAATATTCTTTTTGATTGACCCAATTTTTACTCAATAGTAAGTTCTTCAGTTTTCTTGAAAATTGTAAACTTTCTGCTGCTGTTATTGTTGTTGATATCCAGATTTAATACATGCTGATCATATAGGAAGCACGATAGTATTTCAATGTTCTTATATCTATTGAGACTTGCTTTGTATCCTATCATGTTGTTCATTTTAGAGAAAGTTCCACCAGCTGCTAAGAAAAAAGCATATTCTTTAGTGATTGGTTGAAATGGTCTATTATGTCTGTTAGTGTATCTTTTTAAATTTTTTGTCTAGATGACCTGTCTACTAGAAAGTGTGAGGTATGGCAGTCAGCCCATTTGATTGTGTTAGGATCAGCATGCAATGTGTAGCAGTGTTTCTTTTATGAACTTGGGTACCCTTGTATTTAGTGCTTAAATGTTTAGAATCATAGTACTATCTTGGCTGAATTTTTTCTTTAATCAGTATGTAGTACCATTCTTTATCTCTTCTGATCAATTTTAAATGAAATATATTTTGACAGATATTAAATATAGCTTTATACTTGCTTGTTCCTTATGTCCATTTGTTTGGTAAACCACTGAACTTTGTTTGGCAAAATGGTCCTTCAGGTTCCTGCTTCGCAGAGGAAACTGCCAGACATTCTACAGGACACAGAGATTCTCTAGGCCTGTGGGCTGAAGACAGATGCCCCAAATTTACAGAGGACCTTTGGATGACTGTCCAGGCTGCCAACTGTCTCTGTCTACTATCTCAAGACTCTCGAAAGTTGCTTGCATCCTTCTCCCATTTCTTGGGTAATATTATATCCTTCTGAGGTCTTTGATGTAGTTGAAGCTAGATAGTTACAATTTTCCTTAGTTATGATAAAAGATAAGTTAGATATGAAACCTTAGACTCACAAATATAGGATAGATAGGATATCTTCTTTAATTTTGCCAAATACAAATAGACAAGATATTATAAATAGACTACACAGTGTAGCTGTAATTCTTGCTTGATAATTGTTTTGTTATATGTAATGTTACTATGTGAAAGTTAAAACCTTCCTTTTTGAAAAAAAAGAAAAGGGGAAGTGCTGTGGATATTGTTCTGTATAAATAAAATGCTGATTGGCCAGTAGCCAGACAGGAAGTATAGGTGGGACAAGCAGAGAAGAGAATTCTGGGAACAGGAAGGCTGAGTCAGAGAGATTCTCCCAGCCGCCACCATGGAAAACAAGATGTAAGGTACCGGTAAGCCACGAGCCACGTGGCAACTTATAGACTAATAGATATGAGTTAATTTAAGATATAAGAACTAGATAGCAAGAAGCCTGCTGCAGAAATACAGTTTGTAAACAATGTAAGTCTCTGTGTGTTTACTCAGTTGGGGACTGGTGGGTGAGAGAGATTTGTCCTGACTGTGGGCCTGGCAGGAGCTGGAGAGAAAAACTCTAGCTACAGGTAAGATCAAAGAATGGAGCAGCCTACAGTCACCTCCTACTTCTTCCATTCCTCCATCCAAAAGGGCTGAGATCCTCTCTCAGCCCCAGCTTACTACTTTCTGTGTCCTCCCTGTCTACAGTCCCCCAAACCTCTATGCTAATTTTGGGTAGCTAGTGGGTAGCTCTGCCCTCTGACTCCAAGAAAGCTTTATTTGTCAGAACACAATAAAAATATCACACAACATTTCTCCCTTTCATAAAAAGCAAAGGTTTTAACTAATATAATAAAGCTATATACAATAAGTAAAATAATTATATACAAATATATACAGGCAAGAATTACATTAACAATGTCCAGTGCATTTTCATTTGACAAATTAAGAGAAAATACTCCATTATCTATCCTATCTTGGTGGATCCTAAGTGTTGCACCTAATTCACTTTTAATCCTATCTGGTATGACCAAACCCAAAACTATCTTTTTATGTCTTTCAACCTTATACACTTTACACTTCTTTTTTGTGTTTCTTTTCTGAACTTGGTAACAAGGAAAACTATAATTATATCTATCTAGTCTTCAACTCCATCAGAGACCTCAGAAAGATATATTACCTGAGTAAACAGGAAGTACAGAGCAGACAACTTCCAAAAAATAACAAAAACAGCTGCCTGCCTGGACAATCACCCAAGGATCTTCCGTAATGTTGGGGCATCCATGTTTGGCCTGTAGGCCTATAATATCTGACAGACTTTTCTGTGAAGCAGAATTTTTGAAGAACATGCATTGTCTTGGCAAGGTTCAGAAGCCACTTTCTTTTGTGTCCTACTTGTCCAATTTGGACAGCATACTGTCAGCAGATGAGGCAAGGGCAGTTTATTGCTCAGAAGCTAACATTTGCAACAAGGAAGATGAACTCCATATGGAGTTTCTTCTTTGAAGTAGATTGGTGCTGCCAGTAACAGACATAACTCATTGTCATAAAAAACCTTGTGTTAGCCGGGTGGTGGTGGCACACGCCTTTAATCCCAGCACTCGGGAGGCAGAGGCAGGCGGATCTCTGTGAGTTCGAGGCCAGCCTGGTGTCCCAAGAGAGTTCCAGGAAAGGCGCAAAGCTACACAGAGAAACCCTGTCTCGAAAAACCAAAAAAAAAAAAAAACCTTGTGTTATTAAAACATCTTAAATGCCATATTCTGTAGATCTCTGAAGAGTTTGAAGATAACCTATCTAAAATATCAGTTTGATCTTGAAAACATATCTAACATGACTACAAGTTTGATTGTAATAGGTTAATAACTACTAACCTACATTTCTTTATTATCCTAAATAGTTTATAATAATAACTTTCTAGGACTGGAAATTTATATTACACTGTTAAATGGGATGCATAGGTACAATACCTTAAACAAGGGTAGAAACATATGTACAGTGTGTTCTAACAAAAATAACC
This sequence comes from Peromyscus attwateri, assembly GCA_902168425.1. Taxonomy (NCBI): domain Eukaryota; kingdom Metazoa; phylum Chordata; class Mammalia; order Rodentia; family Cricetidae; genus Peromyscus; species Peromyscus attwateri. The sequence goes on from CABHPP010118750.1 coordinate 26,917, forward strand.
TTAAATTTGAATCAATATATAAAAATATCTTAAACAAGAATAGAAATATATATACAGTATAGCAAAATTAAGTTTAAACTTGTATCAATAAACTAAAATCCATAGTAATGTAAAACATTTATAAACAAGTTGCTCTTTAAAAGTAGGTTCAATAATCTACCCCATTATCTTATCATTATCTATACTGTCCCCTTTTTTTCTTTATAAAGAGATTGTATTTATAATCAACCTGGTTTAAATAAAAATATTGGTTTTTCTCTATCCCACACCAGAGGGCTCTTCTGATATGGAACAAAAGAATCTCTCAACCTTTTTTTTTTTGCAATATGTTTGGGTTTAGAGAAGGAGTGAGCCAATCCCATCTCCAAATGGCATATGGGTATATCATCTAAAAAATTTTATAAGTCTTCCTGAATGTTTGTTTCTGCTCTTCTCTAAAGAAATTTAACACTATTGATCTTCTAATAGTGCCAGTTCAATTAAAATTTAAAGCTGACTTTGGAGTTGGAGAATGGCTCTCTCCTTTAAACTCAAGCATGTTGTTAAAAGGAAAATGCAAACTCCCTGTATCATGCCAGAAGAAAAGAGCCATCTTCTGCTATGGGACAGGAGAAAAACCAAATTACTTAAGGGACTATTCTATTACTAGTCTCAACTCTTTGATTCTATTCTGATTCTTTAAATTTTTCTTAAAGTATGAATTCTATATCAAAGTTTACAAGATTAATATATATATAGATATATATATAGATATATATACATATACATTTTAAACTGTTAAGATATGAATGGTCATATAGAGTACTAACTAATTCTAAAAAAAAAAAAGGCTTCAATTAGCTGCATATATGTCTTTGTGTTTGAGTCTCTTATCAGTTTTCTGCAGGAAATCACGGCCAGGCCTAACATCAACTGAAGTCTCCAGGAAGAAGATGGGGACCCACAACAACAACAATTCCACATGGACAATAATAACATCACTAAGCTGACAAACATCATCTACAGATCAGCTTTGAACTACAAAGTGGTCGGAGCAATTTTGGGAGGGCTGACTGAGATGATCCAGTCTCAAAGACTACTTAAATAAGGACTTGAGATAAACCCTGAACTTTGGCATTATACACAGACTGGATAATGAAGGATATAGTTACCTTTCCTAGAATTTGACAATTAACCTAAATTTTTTCTTTTCAGAACAAAGATACCTTCGCCCATACCCAGCAGGAAGCAATTTTAAGAATACGGGCGGCACGCCACTGAGGCAGGCAGGAGCGGAGGCGGCTGAAGCACAGTTGTAATAAAGACCAGAAACTGAGCTATTACCCACCAAAGAATTAGTGAAAACAAGATCTTAATCAAGAGCTTGGAACAGGGACGCCTTTAATCCCAACACCCAGAGAAGGAGCCATCCCTGTGAGATGGAACCAGAATGGATCTGAACACTCTGTCTGAGGCCAACCCAGGGCCCAGCTGCTGATCCTGCGAAACCCAACAACTTGGAGGTGCTGGTGAGACTACCCTGCTCAGCTGAAATCCATCCCGCTCAGCTGAAATCCATCCCGCTCAGCTGAAATCCATCCCGCTCAGCTGAAATCCATCCGGGAAAGGATTCAGAATCCTACAGTTTGAAGTCTGAGGAAACAAGATCAGCTGAGGAGCCAACGAATGAGCAAAATGTGACCCGAGAACACAGAAGAAGGCACCACCCAACCACCGAACCAGATCACCGGAATCGTAAGTATACACTTCACCGACTGAGAACAGGGGTGGTCATCTTGCTCGGGGAACCAGATATTGAGTTTCTCATCTCCTGGTGCTTGAAGTTTCTCATTTCTGAGGCTTGGAGGTGTAAGCCTGAAGGGTTAGGGTCTTACACCATCTGCACTGAGCAGAGAAAAAGATGAGTAGACGCCAGCGGAAAAATACAGGCAACAACATAAAGACCTATATGACAACACCAGAACCTACCGACCCTACAATTGCAAGTCCTGAACATACCAAGGCAGAAGAAACAGAAGAAATCAATCCTAAAAATGACTTTAAGAAGATGATAGAGGCCCTTAAAGAGGAAATAAAAAATACCCTTAAAGAGGAAATAAAAAATTCCCTTAAAGAGGAAATGAAAATCTCCATTAAAGAGAAAATAAAAAAATTCCCTTAAAGAGGAAATGAAAAACTCCATTAAAGAGGAAATAAAAAATTCCCTTAAAGAGGAAATGAAAAACTCCATTAAAGAGGAAATAAAAAATTCCCTTAAAGAGGAAATGAAAGACTCCATTAAAGAAGAAATGAAAAACTTCCTTAAAGAGGAAATAAAAAATTCCCTTAAAGAAATGGAAGAAAAAACAAACAAAAAATTAGAAGAAATCAAAGAAAGACAAGAAAAAATAATTAAACAGATGAAAGAAACACTCCAAGATCTGAAAAAAGAAATTGAGACAACAAAGAAAACACAAGCTGAGGGAATGCTGGAAATAGAAATACTGACTAAATGAACAGAAACGACAGAAACAAACATAACCAACCGAATACAAGAGATGGAACAGAGAATCTCTGACACTGAAGACACAATAGTGAAAATAGATTCGTCAGTCAAAGAAAACACCTAAGACAAAAAAGTCATAACACAAAACTTCCAAGAAATCTGGGACACCATGAAAAGACCAAACCTAAGAATAATAGGGATAGAAGAAGGAGAAGAATACCAACTCAAAGGCACAGAAAATATATTCAACAAAATCATAGAAGAAAACTTTCCTAACCTAAAGAAAGAAATACCTATGAAGATACAAGAAGCTTACAGAACACCAAACAGGCTGGATCCAAAAAGAAAGTCCTCTCGCCACATAATAATCAAAACATTAAACATACAGATCAAAGAAAAATATTAAGAGCTGCAAAGGAGAAAGACCAAGTAACATATAAAGGCAAACCCATCAGAATAACACCAGACTTCTCAATAGAGACTATGAAAGCTAGAAGGTCCTGGACAAATGTTATGCAGACACTAAGAGACCACGGATGCCAACCCAGACTATTATACCCAGCAAAACTCTCAATCACCATAGGCGGAGTAAACAAAATATTACATGATAAAACCAGATTTAATCAATACCTATCCACAAACCCAGCCCTACAGAAAGCACTAGAAGGAAAATTCCAACCCAAAGAAGCTAAACACACCCATGAAAACTCAGGCAATAGATAAACCCACACCAACAAACACCAAAGAAGGACAACATAACACGACCATAAAAAATAACAGGAAATAACAATCACTGGTCATTAATATCCATCAATATCAATGGTCTCAACTCACCTATAAAAAGACACAGACTAACAGAATGGATAAGAAAACAGGATCCATCCATCTGCTGCATGCAAGAAACACACCTTAACTTCAAAGACAGACACTATCTCAGAGTAAAGGGCTGGGAAAAGGCTTTCCAAGCAAATGGACCTAAGAAACAAGCTGGTGTAGCAATCCTAATATCTAATAAAATAGACTTCAAACTAAAATCAATCGAAAGAGATCAGGATGGACATTACATATTTATCACAGGAAAAATCCACCAAGATGAAGTCTCAATTCTGAACATTTATGCCCCAAATAAAAAAGGCACCCACATTCATAAAAGAAACACTACTAAAGCTTAAAACGCAATCAAACCCCACACATTAGTAGTGGGAAATTTCAACACACCACTCTCACCAAAAGACAGATCTACAAGACTGAAACTTAACAAAGAAATAAAAGACCTAACAGATGTTATGACTCAAATGGACTTAATAGATATCTACAGAACATACCACCCTAACACAAAAGAATATACATTCTTCTCAGCACCCCATGGAACCTTCTCAAAAATTGACCACATGCTTGGTCACAAAACAAATCTCAACAGATACAAAAAAATTGGAATAACCTCCTGTATCTTATCTTTATTATAAGACATCTTCTGAAGCCAGGACAATATGGCACCATCCCTGAAGTGGCCTTCACAATCCAGAAAAGGTACAGTGCCCTTTTCTTCAAAGACAGCTGAACAGGCAGTGGGCCGATGGCTTCTGATGTGCAGCTGAAACAGTTATTCTTGAAGAGTAACTAAGCTCACGCCTCTCAATAGTAGACTGGCATTTAATAGAGGGATGTGGAGAAGAACGGGATGCTGAGATGAAGCCATATATACACAGCCAAGAAGAATGGACAGCTGAATTCAAAAACCATCAACAATTTCCAGAATTTAAAATCCTGAATCATGACATGACACTAGTGCAATTCAGGTGTTTCTGGTACATGGACTGCTCTCACCCAATGTGAGGTTGAACTGTTGACCTCGTGTACATCCTACTTCACAAATGAGTCTGTCAGATATGCTAAGCCTATAGGCTGAAGATGATGCCCCAACATTGCGGAGAAACCTCAGGTGACTGTCCAGGCAGCTGGCTGTTTCTGTCAACTCACAAATTTTTTGGAAGTTGCTTGCATGCACTTCCTGTTTTTATTTTTGTTAGGTAATATTATTTCCTTCTTGGGTCTCTGAGGGAGTTGAAGATTAGTTAGTTATAGTTGAAGATTAGTTAGGATAGAAAGTGAATTAAATACATTTTGGACTTACCAAAATAGGATAGATAATGGAATTATTTTCTCTGAATTTGTTAAATACAAATGGACTAGACATTGTTTAGGTATTTATTACTTGTATATATTGTATATAGTTATTGTACTTTTGTATATAGTTTTTCTTATGTTAGTTATAACCTTTTTCCTTTTTTCTTTTTATTAAAATAGAAAAGGGAAAATATGGTGATATTTTATTTGTACTGAAATGTGATTTTATTTGTATGTTAATAAATAAAGTTGCCTGGGGGTCAGAGCTAATAGCAAGCAGATCAGAGCTGGGCGTTCATGGCACACGCCTTTAATCCCAGTACTTGGTAGGCAGAGCTAGGTAGATCTCTGTGTGGTCAAGGATACAGCCAGCATTGGAGACACATGCCTTAAATCTCACTACCATCCATAGAAGACCTGGAGGTCTGTAAAGACAGGCAGTGACGAGGTGGTCATGTGGTTGGGTTTACAACCAATGAGAAGGCAGAACAGAAAGTCTATATAAAGACAAACACAACAGAAAGTAGGTCTTTCTTGGCTGAAGAGGATCGCTGAAGCAGGAAGGGTAAGGCTCTTAGCTCTGACCTCTTGGGCTTTTATCTTTACATTGGCTCTGTGTTTCTTATTTAATAAGACAGTTGGTTACATCTACATGAGGGTGCTGTATTCTTATGGGGACATAAAGAAAATTTTAGGATTATGGATAGTCCATGAAGCTATATTGTCTGAGCCAGTTGCCTTGAAACTGTTCTGGATGTTGGATCATCTGGGCCATGGTGTCATCAGAGACCTTTCAGGAGGTCTTGGCTGGTCAAACCTGATGTATCTTAACCTGGAACAAATCCATAGGCTCTTACTTTCTGTGGAAACAAAAGCAGAGCCTCCTTTCCAAAGCAATATATCCTTACATCCAAATTTTTAAGTCAACATACCTTTAAAATACACAGATTGGTTTAACTCAGCAGTTAAACCAATTCCATCTGAATCTGTCTTATTGTGAACCTATTGCTTTAAACCGCAGCATTCTAAGATTGAAACGGCACTGTGGCAGCTGGCTCCACCCCCATCAGCTTCCCAATATGGTGGTGGTACAGTTTACTGCCAGCTCTGTGTCTGGAGCCATGTGTACCATCAAATATCAGAAGCAGTTCTATCAAAGCAGCGTGTATCCCAGAAACCTCTTTTTTTTTAAACTACCAAAGACTAGATCCAACACACAGCATAGCACACAGCTTGGAGACACCTCTGTGTAACATAGCATAGGTCAAGCATGCACGCTTGCCATGAACCTGCCATAGAGTAGCTCTAGCATGCAGGCTGCTGCTAACTTGAGAGAGACAACTAGGAAGCTGTTTTTAGCTCTGTTTTAGAATCTTTTTTTTTCAGGTTTTAGGGGGAAACTCTTGCCAACCCGTTGGGCGCCATTTGTAGCTAGAGTTTTTCTATTCAGCTCCTGCCAGGCCCACAGTCAGGACAAATCTCTCTCACCAGCCAGTCCCCAAACTGAGTAAAAACACAGAGACTTACATTGTTTACAAACTGCATTTCCGCAGCAAGCTTCTCGTTATCCAGTTCTTATATCTTAAATTAACCCATATCTATTAGTCTATAAGTTGCCACGTGGCTCATGGCTTACTGGTACCTTACATTTTGTTTTCCATGGTGGCAGCTGGCAGAGTCACTCTGACTCAGCCTTCCTGTTCCCAGAATTCTCTTCTCTGCTTGTCCCACCTATACTTCCTGTCTGGCTACTGGCCAAACAGCACTTTATTTATACAGAGCGATATCCACAGCACTTACCCTGATATTTGACACCTGATTTTTAATTGATAAAGATTAATTAGATTAATGCTTCATTTTCTGACTGAAATGTCTCTGCTAGTGCCTTCTGTAGAGATGGATTGGTGGACAGAAGTTATTTAAATTTTTTTCAATCGTGAAATGATTTTCTTTCTCCATTGATTGTAGAAGATACGGTAGAAGAAACAGATTTATCAGTCAAAGAAACACTAAAGCCAACAAAGTCATGGCCCAAAATGTCCAAGAAATTTGGGACACCATGAAAAGACCAAACCTGCAAATAATAGGGATAGAAGAAGGAGAAGAATACCAACTTAAAGGCACAGAAAATATATTCAACATGATCATAGAAGAAAACTTTCCCAACTTAAAGAAGGAAATGCCAATGAAGATACAAGAAGCCTATAGAACACCAAACAGACTAGACCCCCCAAAAAGTCCCCTCGCCACATAATAATTAAACAACTAAACTAAACACAGAGAATAAAGAAAGAATATTAAGAGCAGCAAAGGAAAAAGGCCAAGTGACTTATAAAGGCAAACCCATCAGAATAACACCCGAATTCTCGATGGAGACTTTGAAAGCCAGAAGAACGTGGACAGATGTAATGCAGACACTAAGAGACCATGGATGCCAGCCTAGACTAATATACCCAGCAAAATTTTCAATCATCATAGACGGAGTGAACAAGACATTCCAAGACAAAGCCAGATTTAAACAATACTTATCCACAAACCCAGCCCTACAGAAAGCACTAGAAGGAAAATTCCAACCCAAGGAAGTCAGATATACCCTCGAAAACACAGGCAATAGATAACCCCACAGCAGTAAACCCCAAAGAAAAGAACTACACACACACTACCACCAAAAAAATAACAGGAATGAACAATCACTGGTCAATAATATCCCTTAATATCAATGGACTTAACTCACCTATAAAAAGACACAGGCTTACAGAATGGATACGAAAGCAGGACCCATCTTTCTGCTGCATGCAAGAAACACACCTCAAATACAAAGACAGACACTACCTAAGAATAAAAGGCTGGGAAAAGACTTTCCAATCAAACGGTCTTAAGAAACAAGCGGGTGTAGCCATCCTGATATCCAACAAAATAGACTTCAAACTAAAATCAATCAAAAGAGATCAAGAAGGGCATTATATATTCATCACAGGAAAGATCCACCAAGAGGAAGTTTCAATTCTGAACATTTATGCCCCAAACACAAGGGCACCCACATATGTAAAAGAAACACTACTAAAGCTTAAACCACATATAAAACCCCACACATTAATAGTGGGAGACTTCAACACCCCACTTTCACCACTGGACAGATCTCCCAAATCGAAACTTAACAGAGAAATAAAGGACTTAACTGATGTCATGACTCAAATGGACTTAATTGATATCTACAGAACATTCCATCCTAACAAAAAAGAATATACCTTCTTCTCAGCACCCCATGGAACCTTCTCTAAAATCGACCACATACTTGGCCACAAAGCAAATCTCAACAGATACAAAACAATTGGAATAACCTCTTGTGTTCTATCAGACCACCAAGGTTTAAAGTTAGACTTCAACAACAACAAAAACTACAGAAAACCTACAATCTCATGGAAACTGAATAATGCTCAACTGAATCACCAATGGGTTAAGGAAGAAATAAAGAAAGAAATTAAAGACTTCCTAGAGATCAACGAAAATGAAGACACCACATACCCAAACCTATGGGACACTATGAAAGCAGTGCTAAGAGGGAAATTCATAGCAATAAATGCTCACATAAAGAAGTTGGAGAAATCTCACGCTAGTGACTTAACTGCACACCTGAAAGCTCTAGAACAAGAAGAAGCAAAGTCTCCAAGGAAGAATAGACGCCAGGAAATCATCAAAGTGAGAGCTGAAATCAATAAAATTGAAACAAAGAGAACAATACAAAAAATCAATGAAACAAAGAGTTGGTTCTTTGAGAAAATCAACAAGATAGACAAGCCCCTATCCAAACTAACCAAAAGACAGAGAGAGAGCATCCAGATTAACAAAATCAGAAATGAAAAGGGGCACATAACAACAGACATTGAGGAAATCCAGAGAATCATCAGGTCATACTTCAAAAACCTCTATTCCACAAAACTGGAAAATCTAAAAGAAATGGATAATTTTCTGGATAGGTACCACATACCTAAGTTAAATCAAGACCAGATAAACTATTTAAATAGTCCAATAAGCCCTAAGGAATTAGAAACAGTCATTAAAAGCTTCTCAACCAAAAAAAGCCCAGAATCAGATGGTTTCAGTGCAGAATTCTACCAGATCTTCAAAGAAGAGTTAATACCAATACTCTCTAAATTGTTCCACACAGTAGAAACAGAAGGAACATTACCAAACTCTTTCTATGAGGCTGCAATTACCCTGATTCCTAAACCAAACAAGGATACAACAAAGAAAGAGAACTACAGACCGATCTCCCTCATGAACATTGATGCAAAAATACTCAATAAAATACTGGCAAACAGACTCCAAGAACACATCAAAACAATTATCCACCATGATCAAGTAAGTAGGCTTCATCCCAGGGATGCAAGAGTGGTTCAACATGCAAAAGTCCGTCAATGTACTACACCATATAAACAAACTGAAAGAAAAAAACCACATGATCATCTCACTAGATGCAGAAAAGGCATTAGACAAAATCCAACACCCTTCATGATAAAGGTCTTGGAGCGATCAGGAATACAGGGAACATACCTCAACATAATAAAGGCAATTTACAGCAAGCCAACAGCCAACATCAAATTAAATGGAGAGAAACTCAAAGCAATTCCACTAAAATCAGGAACGAGACCAGGCTGTCCACTTTCCCCATACTTATTCAATATAGTACTTCTAGCCAGAGCAATAAGACAGCATAAGGAGATTAAGGGGATACAAATTGGAAAGGAAGAAGTCAAGCTTTCCCTATTTGCAGATGACATGATAGTATACTTGAGTGACCCCAAAGATTCAACCAAGGAACTGATACAGCTTATAAACACCTTCAGCAACATAGCAGGATACAAGATCAACTCAAAAAAATCAGTAGCCCTTTATATACAACTGACAAACAGGCTGAGAAGGAAATCAGAGATACATCACCCTTTACAATAGCCACAAATGATATAAAATACCTTAGGGTAACACTAACCAAGCAAGTGAAGGACCTATATGACAAGAACTTCAAGTCCCTGAAAAAAGAAATTGAAGAAGATGTCAGAAAATGGAAAGATCTCCCATGCTCATGGATAGGCAGGACTAACATAGTAAAAATGGCAATATTACCAAAAGCAATCTACAGATTCAATGCAATCCCCATCAAAATACCAACACAATTCTTCACTGACCTGGAAAGAATAATACTCAACTACATATGGAAAAACAAAAAACCCAGGATAGCCAAAAAATTCCTGTACAATAAAACAACCTCTGGAGGCATCAGGATCCCTGACTTCAAGCTCTACTATAGAGCTACAGTAATAAAAACAGCTTGGTACTGGCATAAAAACCGACTTGTGGACCAATGGAATGAAATTGAAGACCCTGACATTAATCCGCACACCTATGAACAAATAATTTTGGACAAAGAAGCCAAAACTGTACAATGGAAAAAAGAAAGCATCTTCAACAAATGGTGCTGGCATAACTGGATATCAACGTGTAGAAGGCTGCAAATAGATCCATATCTATCACCTTGCACAAAATTTAAGTCCAAGTGGATCAAAGACCTCAACATAAATCTAGCTACTCTGAATCTGCTAGAAGAGAAAGTAGGAAGTAGTCTTGAACGCATTGGCATAGGAGATCACTTCCTAAATATAACACCAGTAGCTCAGACACTGAGACAAACAATCAATCAATGGGACCTCTTGAAACTGAAAAGTTTTTGTAGAGCAAAGGATACGGTCAACAAGGCAAAGCGACAACCCACAGAATGGGAAAAGGTCTTCAACAACCCCACATCTGACAGAGGACTGATATCCAGAATATATCGGGAACTCAAGAAATTAGACATCAAAATGCCCAACAGTCCAATTAAGAAATGGGCTATAGAACTAAACAGAGAATTCTCAGCAGAGGAAACACAAATGGCTGAAAGACATTTAAGGAATTGCTCAGCATCCCTAATCATCAGGGAAATGCAAATCAAAACAACTCTGAGATACCACCTTACGCCAGTCAGAATGGCTAAGATCAAAAACACTGAAGACACCTTGTGCTGGAGAGGCTGTGGAGCTAGGGGAACTCTCCTCCACTGCTGGTGGGAATGCAAGCTTGTACAGCCACTTTGGAAATCAATATGGCGCTTTCTTAGAAAATTGGGAATCAATCTCCCTCAAGACCCAGCTATACCACTCTTGGGCATATACCCAAGGAATGCTCAATCATACCACAAGGGCACTTGCTCAGCTATGTTCATATCAGCATTATTTGTAATAGCCAGAACCTGGAAACAACCTAGATGCCCTTCAACCGAAGAATGGATAAATAAACTGTGGTGCATATACACAATGGAATACTACTCAGCAGAGAAAAACAATGACATCATGAGGTTTGCAGGCAAATGGATGGATCTAGAAAAAATCCTCCTGAGTGAGGTAACCCAGACTCAGAAAGACAAACATGGTATGTACCCACTCATAGGAGAATACTAGTTGTGGAACAAGGATGACTGGATGGCTACTCACAACACCAGGGAGGCTACCTGGAAAACAGGACCCCAAGAAAGACACGGGGATCGCCCAATGACAAAGAAATGGATGAGATCTACATGAACAGTCTGGATGTGAGTTGGGGTAATGAGGGGCGAGGGGCGAGGGAAAGAGAACTTGGGGGAGCGGGAGATCCCAACTGGATCAAGAACAGAGAGGGAACACAAGGAATGTTCATGATAAATGAAGACCACATGAGAATAGGAAAAAGCAAAGTCCTAGAGAGGCCCACAGAAATCCACAAAGATGCCCCCACAATAGACTGCTGGCAATAGTCGATAAATAGCCTGAACTGACCTACTCTGGTGATAGGATGGCCAAACACCCTAATTGTCGTGCTAGAAACCCCATCCAATAACTGAGGGAACTTGATGCATATATCCAAGGTCAGGCCCCGGGTGGAGCTCCAGGAGTCCAATTGGCAAGAAAGAGGAGGGTTTATGAGAGCAAGATTTGTTGGGACCAGGGATGGATGGAATACAAGGACGAGTGGCCAAACGAATGGAAACACATGAACTGTGAACCAATGGCTGAGGGGCCCCCAGCTGGATCAGGCCCTCTGAATGGGTGAGACAGTTGATTGGCTTGATCTGTTTGGGAGGCATCCAGGCATTTGGACCGGGTCCTGTGCTCAGTGCATGAATTGGCTGTTTGAAACCTGGGGCTTAGCAGAGATGCTTGGCTCAGCCTGGGAGGAGGGGACTAGACCTGCCTGGACTGAGTCCACCAGGTTGATCTCAATGCTGGGGGAGTCTTGTGGGGGGGGGAGAGGGAATGGGGGGTGGGGTGGGGGGGGAGCGGGGGGGGCGGGAGGGGGGAGAACGGGGGAATCTATGGCTGATATGTAAAGTTGAATTATATTTTAAAATAAAATAAAATATATTTAAAAAATATTCTACTGGTGTTCTGTCGGTTCAAAATTTTGAATATTATGTATCATAGGAGTTTCCTTTGTGGCCCTATCTATTTAGCATTCTGTATGCCTCTTGTACCTTGATGGGCATCTTTCTTTGTATTGGAGAATTTTTTCTCCATATTTTCTGTGCCTTTGACTTGAGTTTCTCCTCCTTCCTCTCTATTTTTTTTGTTTGTAGATTTGGTCTTGTCATACTGTCCCAGATTTCCTGGGATTTTGTGTTTATATATTTTATATATTTATATATTTTAAATGTAACATTTTATTCAACTAAACTAAACTACTCATTTCTTCTACCTTGTTTTCAAGACTTAAAAGTCTCTCTTCCATGTTTTGTGATTTATTGATGAGACTTACCTCTGAGTTTTTTGTTTGACATCTTGGAATTTCCATTTCCAGTTTTATTTCAGTTTGGGTTTTCTTTAGTGATTCTATTTCTTTGTTAAATTTTACTTTCATGTCTTGAATTGTTTTCATTACTTAATTCAAATGTTTTCATGGTCTTCATTAGGGCATTTATTTATATCCTCTTTAAGGTTGTTGAATGTATTCATAATAGCAATTTTGAAGTCCTTTTCTTGTATTTCAGCTAATTTTCTCACTGTCTGTTGCAATAAGGTTGCTGGCTTCTGGAGGAAATATATTGCCTTAGCTGTCCATGTTTATGCTTTTTCACTGGAGTCAAGAATCTGAAGTAATGATGTTTGAAATGTTTCTTGGTGTAGATATATGGTCTTATCTTTGTTGGGCTGATTTTCTATTCTTTTGTTGATGTTGTTCACTCTGCATCCTAGCCAAGTGTATCAAATGTGGGATCCCCAAGTTCCAGCCAAGTATGGTAGCTGTGGGTAGGAAGCAGTTTGCAATTTAGTAGAATCACAAAGGAATGAAGTTTGACTAGAATGAAGGGCTGAAAAGGTGACAGGAAGAACTAGGGGAACCCTGTACCTACACCAAGAGACTGAGACCTTAGGGTATAGAAGTGAGCTGTGATGAGGGAATCCTGCACAAAGGCTGCAGCAGGCCTAAGAGTAAGTCTGTAGATACTGAAATTGAGGACAGAAAATAGAATAAAGTCCCTTACAGAGTCCCAAATTAGTGTCATGGCTGTGGGCTCCTTGTAGAGAGTAGTTCTTCAGGTTTGTGAAGTCACAAAAGAATGGAGACAGGATAAAAAGAAAGACTGAAAAATGACAGAGTGAAAAAAACAAAATATATGTTTTTCTTCTTCTTTTTTTTTTTTGGTTTTTTTT
>CABHPP010118751.1:0-44014 GCA_902168425.1 Peromyscus attwateri
TGAGTCAACCTTTGGCCTTCACACATGCATGAATACCTGCACAAATTTGTGTGCCCACACAAACACAAACATGCATACACGCAAAACGCCTCATTCACACCACAGACAAACACGATTAATATGTTGTTCTGATGATTCACTCTCAGTTCCCACCTTCGCCCCTCACACCTACTGCATGGAGCTTCTGCTATGCTGTGAAAAGCTTCCCTGCGGTGTATACCAGTGTTCGCAGGGACACCCAGGATCAAGCAGTGGCACCCACACTCAAAAATCTATGGATTCTGTTCTTGGAGTAATGACAGTAAGTCCCCAGTAAAGATTAGCAAACAACTGGGTGATATTACAGCATCAAATACATTTACAGCGGCATGCACCATCCCTGATAAACACTAACTTCTTTGTCCCATCTCCTTCGTGTTCACGGATCTGTCTACTTTGGGGACTGACTCCTCCTGTACGGAGACCCACACATCTGTCCTATGTGACTGGCTTGTTTACTTAGAACAATGTCCTTAAGGCACAGCCCTGATGTAGCACATACAGAAAGGACTTCTTTCTTCTAAGGCCTGGTGACCCTGTTGTGTGGACAGACCCCAGTCCATGTATTTGTCCACTAGCCAGTGGACTGCTGGCATTTTTCACCTTTTGGCTTTCATTAGCCCTCTCTCTTCCAGACCCTGCTTTTCATCCTCTGAACACACTCCTAGAAATGGAACTGCTGGATCTTCTGGTAAATCTATGCTAAAGTTTTTAAAGCTATACTTCATGTTTTCCTATATTATCCCAGAATGTGTTTAATGAGTAGCTATAGTCAAGCTCTGGGGAAACAGATTACGGGCTGTGCCCATTCCACTTCCTTGTTAAATATCTTCGTTTTAGTCTCCTTGGGATGGGCAAGCAGAGGAGACAGGCTGTAAGAGCCAAGAGGATGAAGGCTCATGATCACTAAAGCACACATGAAGCCACGCAATTCTGAGGCTATGCTAGTCTAGAGACAAGGAAGTTCTTTGTTTATCTGTTTATGGCCAGGAGCTGCCGTCTCCAGAGCTATCTTAGAGTGCAGACACACAGAGGCAGCAAACACACCTCCATATTCTGCCTTACTAAGCTTGGGCCTCTGGGGCTGAGTTTCAAGACATTCAGAGCTTGCTGAAAGACCTTTAACCATACGATTTCACCAATCAAAGTTCTTAGCCCAAGGACAGCCAAGAGCCCTTGTCTATGTGTTTAAGTTTTGTGGCACACAGGTCAGTGCTCTGTGGATTACCCTGTGCCTAAGAACCCTCTGCCAGCTTTCGTCTTCACTGGGAGTTTGCTGAGCTCCTCAGAGAGCATTAATCCCTAAGGAGATTTGGATCCCTAAATCTAGAAACGGGGCCTTTAGTAGCTTGCTTTACAAAGGAAGTCTGAAACCCCACATTTACTGAGTCCTTCACAACATAGACTCCATGAAGCAAGTATAAAGCTGTCGGCGATAATCAACACTTTAGAGTCAAGGGTAGAACATTAAGGAAACTAAAACCCTTAAATGTGAATATGTGAAAGTCAAAGGAAACTATTCAAGTCAGAGTGACAAGTGCAAATTCCATGGAGGAAGTTTAGTTTTGCTCTCAGAAAAAGGAAGCAAGAAGATGGACAATTATTAGTAACACAGATTCCCTCCAGGCAAGTGGACCCTGCTGGTTTCTAAAGTAAATCCAGTAGGACAGGTGCAACTGCAAATGAACTGTATTTCACTCCGATAGTTTTACAAACAGTTCCATACTGGAAGTGGGAAGAGGGTCCAACACCCCATGCATTGCAACGTCCCCTTAAGTACTGTAAAATGAGCAGAACCCCCAAAGACCCGCCATCCCCTTTAGTGTGGACAACAGAGTCAAAGGAGGAACACAGGGGCAAGGAAAACACAGGCATGGTAACAAAGACTGGAGGCGGAGCTCAGTGTGTGTGGTGTGATCAGAAAGGGGCCCCACAGGCTCCCGGTATTGGAATGCTTGGTCACTAGGGAGTGGTACTACTTGACAGGAATTAGGAGGTGTGGCCTTGTTGGAGGAAGTGTGTCACTAGGGGTGGGCTTTGGGGTTTTCAAATGCTCAAGCCAGGCCCAGTGTCTCTCTCCTGCTGCCTGTGGATCCAGATTCTTTTATATGGTGTAGTTCTGCAGCAGTGGGGTCTTATTATTGATCACAGCTATAAAAGATTTATTCCTGCACAACGACTCTACTTTCCCATGAGACCCATTTCTCAACACTTTCCTTTACATTCATTTTGACTTTTAGAATTAACCAGTTTTTGCAACTAAAGTAAGACAACGAATGAACAGCAGTCCAATTTCCCTAGTTCATTAGTAGTACATGGCCATTAATTTCAAATCCTACCTATTACAGGGAGGCACCATCTTAGTTATACTCAAGCTTCTTCCAAGACAGTTAATTTACAACATATACTCACTGTCTCCAGTATATTCTAGGCTAACATGTTCAGCACTCATTTTTCACCTCTACTGCAAAGACAACCTCACAGAGCTAAAACTTCAAACACTTTGGAAAGTATATGATTATCCAGAGTCACACTGTCACGTTGCTTGCTGACATTCACACTGCAGTTTACCAGCCTTCTACCTACAATAGCAATGGCAGCAGGCTGAGTGAAAACTGTCCTCTTTTCTGAGGGAGATCATTTTGGCAACTTCTTTAGTAGTCAAACAGAGCACACCACAGGACAACATTAACCTTTCCCTCCGAACCTCATTGCCTCTCTAAATCAAAAATATTTAAACTGGAATGGTGTCTGCATTAATCCTGATTGTGTTCTCAAATGCTGTCCGATTTAGCTCTGTAGTAGCACATTATAGATCCTGAAGGGCGAAAGATGCCTTTATTAAAGCCACAGAGGCTACAGTCTTGTTTCAGGGGTATGTACAGCAACTCCATTTTTTTTAAATACTCTTAAGGTAAAAGAAATCTATGACGTAAGACAAGCTGGTACTTCTAAAATTTAAGAGAAACTTCTCCCCAGCGTTTCTGAAAGACAAAGTCAACATACTCAGCCACCCACTCAAGTCCGAAGGAAAAATAAGCATTAAAAACAGATCTCCACCTGACATGATAGGTCAAATTCAAGAGAAGGTTCCTTAGCATTTCCCAAACCACAAGGATAGTTTCTCCCCTCTAAACAAATGGAACCTCAAATACAAAGTGCTCTGGGGATGGGTCCCTGCTAGTTCCAGGCCTGGCCTGCTAGACAGGGATACTAAAGCAGGGTTGGTGGCTGAGCCACTCTGTCTGCTCAAAAAATGGAGAACCAGAGTAGCTGAAGGGGTCAGGAGGCCTGGAGAACAGAAACACCAGCTCCATCTGGTCACCTTCAAGATATCCTACGACCTTTCAAGCATCTTCCAGACCACAGACCTAGTCCAGCTGATCCAAAATGAACTTGGAAGAACTGTTTCACAGTATTTGCGGCATTCAGTCTGTCTTTAATTTTAGTGTTTCTAGTCAGTATTTCTCTACCTTATGACTATTTAAAAGGAAATTTGCTCACAGGAACAGATTTTATATAAAGAATATGCTCAAATTAAAAAAAAAAAAAGGTATGAAAACTGGGAATGATAACAAATACCTGTATAACCCCAGCTACCTGGGAAACAGAGGCAGGAAACTTGCAAGTTTGATTTAGCACTTAGAAAGACCCTACCTTACAACAAAACTTAAAAGGCCTGGAGATATTGTTGTAGAATATTATTTGAAGGTGTGTTCCTTTTGTTTAGGTTGCATTTGTTTAACTCTGTGAAGCTGTGTTACTTTGCCTGTCTAAAACGCCTGATGGGCTAATAAAGAGCTGAGCGGCCAATAGTGAGGCAGGAGAAAGGATAGGTGGGGCTGACAGGCAGAGAATATATAGAGGGAGAAATCTAAGAGGAGAAAAAGGAAAAAAGAGCCAGAGAAGGAGGAGGACATCAGAGGCCAGCCACCCAGCTACATGACAAGCCACAGAGGAAGAGTAAGATTTTCAAAAGCAAGAGAACAAGAAAAGCCCAGAGTCAAAAGGTAGACGGGATAATTTAAGGAAAACTGGCTAGAAATAAGCCAAGCTAAGATAATGCATTTATAAGAAAGAATAGGCCTCTGTGTGATTTATTTGGGATCTGGGTGGCAGCCCCCCCTCCCCCAAAAAAGCAAAAAACAATAACAACAAAATGTAGCTCAGTGGTAGAGCACTTGCTTATTTCCCAGAACTGGGGGGAAAATTGGTATGAAGTATTATCCCCTCAGAAGGGCAGAAGTGTAGACAGTTTGGATCCAAGAAGGTCACTCAAGACATACCTTGCAGCTTTATTTACTTAAGAAGATTTACGGTTCATTTCTGCCCATTGAAAATGCAAGGCAAACTAATCATTGTAACATTCACAGGAACACTCAAGTTTAGCAAACCTTTGATATGTTAAGTCATCTAACACCAGAACCGTTAAAAGTGTGCACACCCAAAGGCAGAGTGGCCAAATGCTGGAGAACCTGTGTAAGATACTCAACAAAAGACACCACAAACCCCCTCATCTAGGATTTATCCTCAAGATTTCCATTAAGATGTGACAGAAGGATGTGCCCTGTGGTGTGTGTCTGAGCAGAGGAGCATCTGCTGTATGTAATTAAAGACTACGTGGTTATGCCTAACGAAACAGAGAACCAGCCATTAATGCTGAGGAGCCACAAGTGTGTAAGTAGTTCTCAGACAAAAGAAGAGAGGAGATGGGGATGTGAGGATGAGGACCAGAGCCAGACCTCCCAGACTTCCCAGATCTAAAGCTGGTGGTCATGTTCTCTTACCCATCCTCACTTGCAGATCCATTCTTGACCTCACAGCCTGCCGCTATCTACCTGTTTATTGCTATGGAATAATCCTTTTGTACACTGTGAAGATTTGTCACTGTGATTGGTTTACTAAAGAAGCTGACTGGCCAATAGCTGAACAGGATAAAATAAGGTGGGAAAGCCAAACTGAGAATGCTGGGAAGAAGGGCGGAGTCAGGAGTTGCTAGCCAGATGCAGAGGGAGGAGAAGAATGTGCCGTGCTAATAAAGGTGGCATAGAGTAAATAAGGAATATGGGTCAACTTAAAATGTAAGAGCGAGTTTAAAATGTAAGAGCTAGTTAGTAATAAGCCTGTGCTATTGGCTGAGCATTTACAAATAATATTAAGCCTCTGTGTCAGTTATTTGGGAGCAGGCAGTCAGGATAGGAAACATCCACCTATAGTCAGTTTGTTTATCATCTGTCTGTCTGTTTGTCTGTCTATCCATCCATCATCTATCATCCACTTATCCATCTCTGTGTGTCTGAACGTGCATGTATGCTATGGTGTATGTGTGGAGTTCAGAAGACAACTGTATGAGGTTGGTTCTCTCCTACCTTCATGTGGATCATGAAGAATCAAGCTCAGGTCATCAGGCTTGCTTTGGTGTTGGGTAACAAGCCCAATTCTTGCATGTTGAGGTAACTTAGGGTATCTGCCAGGCTTTTTCCCTCAGTAATGATATTCATGCCCCTCAGCAGAAGTGTACTATGCAAGAGAGTTTGAGGGACATTGGCCAAGGTGCAACCAAGTCACCTGGATCCAGAGCTGGCACCAAGGGGATGCCATTGAAGACTCTGCAAATGCTGTACTTACTGCAAAGGAAGGCCAGCAAGGAAAGAGAGCAACAGTTCAGAATGAGCAGCAGACCTGCCATGGGTGGTTTTTTTTTTTTCCGAGACAGGGTTTCTCTGTGTAGCTTTGTGCCTTTCCTGGAACTCACTCTGTAGCCCAGGCTGGCCTCGAACTCACAAAGATCCGCCTGGCTCTGCCTGCCTCCCGAGTGCTGGGATTAAAGACGTGCGCCACCACCGCCTGGCTCCTGCCATGGTTTAAACACTGGATAAACTACAAAATACAACAGGATACTGGCAGGAATAGATGGAGAATTCCAGCAACAATAAATGTAAGGGCAGAAATAAAAACCATTCAGGGCCAGGTGGTGATGGCACATGCCTTTAATCCCAGCACTTGGGAAGCGGAGGCAGGCATACCTCTGTTGAGTTTGAGGCCAGCCTGGTCTTCAAAGCGAGTTCCAGAACAGCCAAGACTGTTAAATAGAGAACTCTGTCTAGAACATGGGAGGGGAGGGGAGAGGAGACAACAACAAGAAAAATATGGGGGAGAAAACGGGATGTATCAGTGGTCTTATCCAGCTGAGAATACTCCAAACTACATGACCACCAGGCAAGATGTGCCCACTGGTGCGACAGCGGCATGACTCTTATGGGGGCAACTAAGCGCTCCTTGACTGGTTCTGCGGCCTATTCTACAAGAAAAAATTCTCATCGCCTGCCTCCGTAAACCTGGTGAAAACCCACGGCTGAGGAAGAGGTGTCTGACACCAGGGGATAATTCGTTACTGTTCAGCTAAACTGAGAGTGCGCCAACTGCTTCTAAAAACTTGTGTTTGTGCCCACAGACAAATGCTGCCCCCAGTCTCAACCAGAGACTGCAATGAAATGCAGTAATGCAGATACTCACGGCTGTTCAAAACACTGAGAATAAGTGATGGCTGACTGCTCAGCCCTCAACAGGACATTCATGCCACCCCAAGCCCCAAGGCTCAGAACACCGTAGAAGAAAAATGGAAAGAATGCAAGAGCTAGAAGCCAGAAGAGCTGTGAAATGCCATCCTGTGGGCATCACATCACCAATGCAATCAACTGGACACACAGGTCAACTGGTTAAACCTGTGTGGGTCCGAAAACAAAAAGACAGGAATGTGGAAAAGGGACCTGTGTAAGTGCATGCGAGAGGGTTAACAGAGGTGTGTGTGTGTGTGTGTGTGTGTGTGTGTGTGTGTGTGTGTGTGTTGGGGGGGGGTGGGTGCCAGTACCAGAAGGCACTATATATATGTGTATCAAAGTGTTGAAAGAGCAGTGAAAACCACCACCACCAACAAAATCATGGTGTCAGGGGTTAAGGAGGCTTCCACAGGCTCATCAATAAACAATTCCACAAGCTGAGTAAAGACCAATGCTTTCCTGCTCTCCAACCCTGCAAAAAACAAAACCAAACACAAAAAGAAAACCAGAACAGAGGATATAAGGGACTTGGGGAACTCTAGGAATTTTAAAAAATTTACCCTTAGATAATCCATTTCAAATTTGTAAAAATTCAGACTAGACCAAAGCAGAAAACACATATTACACAGAGAATGTCTACCAATTTTCTCCTCAGAACCGACTCAGAAGATGGAGTGACAGCTTAAAATAATGAGAACTGTCATTTGAATAAGCTGCAGCTAGTAAATAAGGATTTCAAACAGGAAGACACAATTAAGACATCTGCAGAGGCAAGGGTTTTGAGAATGCACTCATCTTAGTAAAGACACAAATGATTTGAGCAAATAGGTATCTACGCATCTTAACTGATTATAGAAAGAAGGCTGCACAGTGCAGTCTGCTAAATGTTCAGAAATGCTATACACCTATGGAAAAATTATAATCAAAACCCAAACACAAATATACAATAATAACAAAAATGCAGTTCAAAACATGGAGAACTCAACAAAGTCTTGCTACAGGGGAAATCCACAGCACTAAATGCCTATTTTAAAAGGACTATCACATGGAGTCACAGAACTTGGGAGATGGAGGCAGTGATCTTAGGCCAGCCTGGGCTACATGACATCTTACCTCAAAATAAAAACTTGAAACTGTTAAAACTCAGAAATATAAATAGCCACCATAGTAAGTTAGTGTGGTGGTTTGAGTAAGAACAGGCCCTTACTCATATATTTGAATGCTTAGCCACCAAGGCACTATCTGAGAAGGATTTGGAGAAAGTGTGTCACTGGGGGTGAGTTTTGCAGTTTCAAAAGCCCATGCCAGGCTCAGTTCTCTCTTCCTGAGGCCTGTGGATCAGGATGTAGCTCTCAGCTACTGCTCCAGTGCCATGTGTACAGTCATGCTCCCTGCCATGATGATACTGGACTAAGCCTCTGAAACTGTAAGCCAGCCCCCAATTAAATGTTTTATAAAGAGTTGCCTTGGTCATGGTGTCTCTTCACAGCAACAGAACACTGACTAGACAATCAGAAACAGAGTTAAGTCTAAATAAAATACAGGATTAAATATGCAGATAACAATATTAAGGAACCCTGTAAAATCAATGACAGAAAGTATCTTAGAAACTCTGACAAAAAGTAGGTAACTCCCTGAAGAAGATGCATAAAGAGGGGAATGGGAAAAGTAGCCAGAACCTACAAAGATGGACAAATATGAACAACAGTAGGCCAACAAATTAGAAATTGATAACAATTCTAGGAACCCTACCACCACTGGCCCGTGTAGACATACAAAGTCCAAATGGGTGAGATCATTGAAAACAGTAATGACCTTTGAAAATCCTTTCATATACCCAATGAGAACACTACCAAAACCAAAAGGGAATGAAGAGACATGATAAGATCCAGAAAGGGCTGGAGAAATACCATCAAACACACCAACACACGCATCACAGGAATCCCAGAATAGGGAGGAAGACACAGAAGTAACTTCTGGAAAGAAAATGTCCCAAACTTCCAAAATCAGATGGAAAAAATATTAACCTATATATCCAAGAAACTGAAAACTCCAAGCAAAATAAACCCAAAGAGATTCTCTGGCGACATGTCAACTTGCTAAAAGCCAAAGACGGAACCTTCAAAGTGGCGAGAAAGAGGTAAAAGTGATTTCGGGGTTCAAGGGTCCTCCACAGATTAGCAGCTCCCCTCTGAACAGAAACCAGGGGACAAACTGCACGATGGGTCCAGCGCTAAGGAGGACTGTGAACCGGAAGTTTCACACTGAGTATAATCACTTTCCAACCACGGGGGTGGGGGGGGGGGGGGGGGGGGGGGGGGAGATGATATACAAATAAGAGAATTCACCATCAACTAAAATGCTCTGCAACTGAAAACCAAAGAGACATTTTGGGGTTGAAATGAGGTCACTAGATTGCACCCCAAGTCCTCACAAAGAAATGAGCACTGACAAGGAGAACCACTCAGGAAACTGTAAAATTCAGGACAAATGTATTCTGGTTTGCAAGTCTTCTCAGTTCTGATTTAAAAGACATCTAATACAAAGCAATAATTACACATCTGGACCAGGCATATAATTTGTATGACAGTCGCTGTAAAAGGAGGGAGGACAGAATGGAATTATATAGGAATAAAGCTATTTTTAAAAGTATTATTGAAGGTAAATTGGTATTAATTCAAACTATATTTTCATCAATTAGCATTTAACTAAAACCTCCAGGGAAATTAATGAAAACTGCTGAAACTGTACAGCACATGCAGTACATAAAAAACAGAAGGGAATAAAAGTGGTAACACCAGAACATATTTAACACAAAAGAAGTAATGGAAGAATGGGGTGGGGCCTAAAATATGGAAACAGCTTTCCATAAGCACAGGTGATCTGTGCTCCATACATCGAGGCTGCACGGAACAGCCTCTTCTTTCTAGGCTACAAACCTCAACAGCGTCTTACTCTAAGTACATGTGTCTCTGAATGCATCTCTGGGCTCGGAGTATGACTCAGTAGTTATACCCTTGAGTGGCATGTGTGAAGCTCTGGGTTGCTCCTTAACATCTCAAATAAACATGTCCCAAACCACAAAACCACTGAAGAGGCACACGCTTTTAAAAACAGTATAACAGAAAACAAACAAACAAACAAACAAACAAACCTGGTCCACTTCTTTAGGGCATTTAAACATGAATGGATCTGGCAAGATTAGAAGTTGGTCTAGCAGAATAAGTGAGTGAGTGGTGAGTGATACAAAGGCTTGGGATATTCAAAAGCCCTTGCACTCCAGCAGACTTTATACACTGTACAGCCAGGCTACACTACATTTATAAAACAATCTTTAATCTGTAACTTAATCTTTAGATTATTATCAACAATTTTAAATGTTTCTTTATTTAGATTAAAATAAAACCTATTTGTAATGACCCTGTCTAGTCAGTCAACTAGTTAACTGACTAGCCTATGGGGTATCTGTTGGGGGAATTATCTCAACTGTTAATTGACATGGGAGAGACCAGCCCACTGTGGGTAGTACCATTCCCCAAGCAAGTGGTTTTGGGCAGGAGAAGAAAGCTAAGTGTGCATGGGTCTGTAAGCACATAGTGGTCCAGGCTGCTGTGGAGTTTCCTGACCGAAAGTAGAAATGTTGTGCTGAACAGCAAGCATGCCTTCTTGAGTTCCTGGCCTGACTTCCTTCAATGACAGACTGTGACTGTGAGCCATTCTTCCGTCGTGCAGCTTTTGGTCACGGTGTTTGTCACACCAACAAAATGCAACTTTTAAAAGACCCCTACCATAAAACTCAAAATCGTAATAAGCAATGGGAATTTTTTGATCTATTATAATTGATGGGGCCATTGTTATGCATGTGGGCTCATCAGTGACTGAACACTGTCATGTGTCAGTGCATAATGAACCTACTTTTCAGTGTAACGAAACAGTAGATACTCCATTTAAATGTCAAGAGATTGATAAAAGGAATGAAAAAGCATGATCCGAGTATAAGCTGTAAACAGAACAATGAAAAAAGACAAAGTAATAACCAGACTGGAGTTGGAATCGCTAAACCAGTGTCAGACAGAATAAAGCAAAAGGCTGGGGGGAGGCTCAGCAAGGAAGATGCTTGCTGTTGTACCAGGACACAGCCGTGCAGACCCTGTACCCACTTAAAACTCAGGGAAGTGGCAGTCTGTTTGTAATTCCAAGACAGGGATGGCATCTTGGGAGAAACCTGGCTAGCCAGACAGCTGTAACAGTAAGTTCCAGGTTCAGAGACCCTGCCTCAATATATAAGATGAAGAGGGACCCAGGACGACACCTGACGTCAATCTCAGCCTCCATGTTCGGGAAAGTAGAAGCACACAAAAAATTGTTACTAGAGGGAGAAAAGAGGGGCGTGTGTGTGTGTGTGTGTGTGTGTGTGTGTGTGTGTGTGTCAGCTAGAACACTTGCCTAGGAATATGTGACGCTTTGGGTTTAATTCCCAGAACTTAAAAATAAACAAATATAGGTGGGAAGGGGAGGCAAGAGTACGTTCTGTAACCAAAGGTTAATACACAAAGAAGAGACAACAAAGTCACATGTCCAAGTAACAATAGAGTCCTAAAATGGAGTAAAACCAGACACATGAAACAAGGAAACAGATAACCCAATTCAGGTAACTGAAAATTTCAGTATGGACACATCAGAAGGAAGGAACAGAGTCAGACAGAAGATTAGTGTAACGAAGGCCAAGCAGGCCTAGCAGAGCACCACAGAGCAATCCAGCCCAAACAACAAGACACACACAGACCGCAGGGCAGAGAACGAATGTGGTCATAAAGTCTGACAAAACTTCAGAAAGACTGAGAACATGGGAAGCATGAATTCTGAACTCAGTGAATGAAATCAGAAATCACTTAACAAAGGACAATTTGCAAACCATTTTTATTGTTTTTTTTGAGACAGGGTCTCTCACTCTGCAGTGGCTGGCTTGGAACTTGTCCACCAACCTCTGTCTCCCGGTGCTGGGATCACAACAGCCCACCTGAATTTTTTTTTTATAACTACTAGCCTAACCATCCAAGAAATAAGACTAAGTAAAATGAAGTTGGTTCTTTAGAAAGCTCAACAAAGTTAACAAACTTTTATTTAGACTTGGCCAAGAGAAAAATAGCATTCATAAATATTACAATTGGGAGCGAATGAGGGATATCATCAGCAACCTTGCAGAATAAAAGGACCATTGTGCGAATACTGTTCTTCTGAATAAGGCAACTTGATACAATGGGACACTCCTAGGAAGATACAAACCACCAACATTGAGTACAGAACAAACAGAAATGTGAACAACCCATGACAAGAGATTACATTAGTAATCAAAAAATTTCCCACCAAGAAGAGCCAGGATTACATGGATTCCCAAACATTAAAGACAACACTAGCCCTTCAAATACTCTTAGGAGAAATAGAAAAGGAAGGATTTCTACATTCGTCCCATGGGGCCAACACTGCTTTGATACCAAAATCAAAGACGTTTCATAAACCACAGTCTACTACAAACATCATTCATTACGAACCCAAATCCCAAACCCTCCACAAACCACAGCACGCTGAATGCAGCAGCAGTGACAATGATGACACACCTCCAACACCTTAATCTCTCTTAGGAGTGCAAGACTGCCTTAACATACACCAACAAATGCAGCAGCACTTGTGACCAGCAACTAGAACTACACAATTATACTAACATTTAATTAGTGCAAAAGTAATTGTGACAAAATACTAAACAATCCAATTAAAAAATGGGCTAAAGAGCTAAACAGAGAATTCACAAAACAAGAATTACAAATGGCTGAAAGACATCTAAAGAAATGCTCAACATCCTTAATCATCAGAGAAATGCAAATCAAAACGACTCTGAGATACCACCTTACACCTGTCAGAATGGCTACAATCAAAAACACCAATGACAGGCAATGTTGGAGAGGATGTGGAGCAAAGGGAACACTCCTCCACTGTTGGTGGGAATGCGAGCTTGTACAACCACTGTGGAAATCAGTATGGCGGTTTCTCAGAAAACTAGGAATTGAACTACCTCAAGACCCAGCAATACCACTCTTGGGCATATACCCAAAGGATGCCGATTCATACCACAAAGATACATGCTCAGCTATGTTCATAGCAGCACTATTTGTAATAGCCAGAACCTGGAAACAACCTAGATGCCCGTCAACTGAAGAATGGATTAAAAAAATGTGGTACATATATACAATGGAGTACTACTCAGCAGAAAAAAATAATGAAAGCATGAAATTTGCAGGCAAATGGATGGAACTAGAAAATATCATCCTGAGTGAGGTAACCCAATCCCAGAAAGACAATCATGGTATGTACTCACTCATAAGTGGATTCTAGATATAAAATAAAGAACAATCAGACTAATTAAAAAAAAAAGGATGGACTAATAGGTAAACTGTGGGACTCACTGTCACACCGCAGCTTCCAGAATGTGTTTCTTCGCATTTTTTTGTTTGTTTGTTTGTTTGGTTTTTGGTTTTTCTTTTAAATTTTGTTTTGTTTTGGGGGGAGGGGGGATGGTCACATTGGGACAGGGAGATAAGTGGGATTGGAATGTATGATGTGAAATCCACAAAGAATCAATAAAAGTAAAAAAAAAAAAAAAAAGTAATTGTGGTTTTCACATTGCTGAAGCTTGCCCTTTGTGATTGGAGTACATTCCTAATAAGTATGCTTAGGTTATACTTCATTTGATGCTTACTTGATGTTCTGTTTTTTCTTTTTTTTTTGCTAATGACTTATTATTTGTTTATTTTACACGATGGAGATGTTAGACAAAAAGCAAATTAGACAAATTTTCTTATCTGAGTTCAAAATGGGTCCTAAAGCAGTGGAGGTGATGTGCAGCGTGAACGCTGGATCTGGCCCAGGGATGAGTCAGTGCAGTGTGGCTCAAGGGGTTTTACTAAGGGACGGAGAGTCTTGAAGATGAGAAGCAACCATCGGGGCCAATCCTCTTACTGCTACACCAGAAGCTGCCAAAGAACTCGCCCTAAATGACTCAACAGTTGCTCTGTACTTGGGAGCAGATTTTAAAAAGGTGGTAGGCTCGACAAGTGAGTGTCTCCTAAGAGGAATGAAAAAAAAAAAAAAATCAAGAAAATAATTCTGAATTGTCTTCCTTTCATTGGATGAAAAACAATGAACTATTTCTTAGTCAGACTGTGACAAAGTGACAAAAAAAAAAAAAAAAAAAAGGATTATTATTTGACAGCTAGTAATGGCCTACTTAGGAGTTGGATTGAGGATTGCCAAAGTATTTCCCAAAGCCAAACTTGTACACACACACACACACACAAAAAAAAAAAAGGCCTGGAACCAGTCTCATTTACTTTATGTTCTGAATCCTGGCACAACCATGACAGCTGAGAAGCATGCTCAACAAAGTGATGAAATACACCCAAACCTGCATTACCGAAGTGGGCACTGGTCAGAAGGAAGCAATGGATCCCCTCCATCTGGAGTTATATGGTTGTGAACCACCATACGGGTGCTGAGAACCAAACCTGAGTCCTATGCAAGAGCAACAAGTGCTTCTAACTCCCAAGTCATCCATCCCATTCTGGAGGATATTTAAGATCAAAACCATAATATAGACTCTCAAGACGGGGTCTTGGTGAGTAGCTCAGGCTGGCTGGGAACCCAAACTCATCCTACCCCAGCTTCCCAAGTGCGGAGATTACAGACACGCACCAATGCACAAAGCTCCACATACTTTCAATAATGTCTGCAGTGTTCTGTAGGTGATAATATCCTCTTCCTCGTTCTTACTGAATGTCTCGATGCCATCAAGAGATCACATAGAGGAACTTACAGCATCAAGGCTGTAAGTAAGCCCTAGAGTGTTCACACAATGGTAAGTTGCCTCAGGATATACTGTAGCAGGAATCTTAAAAGTTCTTATTAATAAAATCAAACCTCAGCCAGGTATTGGGGTGAACACTGGAAGGTCAGAGAGACAGAATAAGCCACAGCTTTCTCACCTCGCCAGATCCTCAGCTGGTCTTGTTTCCTCAGACTGGAGGCCTCTGAGTCCTCATCCAGAATGGGTCTCAGCTGAACTGCTGCTAGAAGCCTGAATGCTTAACCAGCCACATGCTTAACTAGGCCAAATGCTTCTCCAGGCCAAATGCCTCTAGTTTCTGGTCCTCACGCCTTATATACCTTTCTGCTTTCTACCACCACTCCCTGGGATTAAAGGCTTGCTTTCTGGGATTAAAGGCGTTGGTCACCATGCTTGGGTGTATCCTTGAACACATGGATTTCTGCCTCTGGAATGCTAGGATTAAAGGCGTGTGCTACCACTGCCTAACCTCTATGTTTAATATTGTGGCTATTCTGTCTCTGACCCCAGATAAGTTTATTAAATGCACAATATTTGGGGGAATACAATACCACCACAATATACCAGTTAGTGATGCTTAATTATTGTTCTTTAGGGATGAACCATCTTCAGTTCAGTAGGTAACTCACTCATATGTAAGCTGACATGATACTGTATGTGTACTTTGCACACATGTCTTAGGGCTGGGTACAGAGTCCTTGCTACAAACATACTTCAGTCTCTTTCAACAGTGGAATCCTTTTTGAATTACTCTCTTATTCATCTAAACAACCACCACCTCAGCCCAGGATCCCTGTTGCTATACTTTCTATTAAAATGAGTATGACTGAAACAAATAGTAATTTTAGGTAATAAAAAATATGAATATGTAATATTCAAATATGGACTCCAATCTCATTAGCATGAACACTGAATCTGGCTGTTTTTCTACAAACTTAAACCATAACCTCCACTCCCCAACGTGTCCATAAATCTGTCCTTTTCCCACATTGTATCTGTCCTTCAAGTACTTTTTGTGCACACAGAGATGTAAGACAAACCAAATCAACACTTGCCATCTCTTCACAGTAACAGGCACCTCATCTTTCAAGATGTAGACCCAGCACCTTTAGAAACCCCAAGTGTCTGGTGCCCAAGGATCTAACGGAGGCTTGTCACAAAGACACATCAAAATAACTCACTGGGGCAGCACAGGCCCTTTGACTGAGTTTTTTGTTTTTAAATCAACAATTCTGAGGCATTTCTATCTTTGACTGTGAGGTATAAAAAGCCGACATAAGATACGTATTTTCATAGAAGACATTTTCATTGAAAACACTCAATGTGAACATTTAAGTACTCTGGTCAGCCCAACTTTCAAGTTACTTTCAGTCCACCAACTTTCAGCCCAAAAGCAGGTCTAGCAGCCAGCAAACATTTGTTTACGTTCCAAAGGCTCACTCACAGCTTCTCCTCCCCAAAGAATAATCCCTCATTTTATGTCACACTAAACCTTGGGAAAGAGTTGTTTCATTTCTATAATATCGCTCTCCAAAAACTAATGTAGGACTTAAAAAAAAAAAGTCATGAATGTAGATGATGAAGTGGGTAGCTGTTCCAGCTATGACCTTGAAGCTAGTGAAGCAGCAGGTAACTGCTACACCTGCCTAGGACCCTGAAGTACCTGCTCCTGGGGTGTGGCTGCTGGGGACCCTTAAGACCTGGGATGCACATACCTGGCAGCTCCTGTTTTGTCTAGTGAGTTTTCTTTCATAATAAATTCCTTTGCCCTTAAAGTAGACTCCATGGATTTCTCCCATTATCTGGTACCCAACATGGGGCTCAAACCCACGACCTTAAGATAAGAGTCTCCTGAGCTGTATACATGCATCCTAGGTCTTAAGGGTCCCCAGAAGCCATATCCCAGGGGTAAGTACTTCAAGGTCATAGGCAGGTATAGCAGTTACCTGCTGCTTCACTGGGGCAGTGCTTCAAGGTCATAGCTGGAACAGCTACCCACTATATCTAGGACTTAAAAGAGAGTCATGAAACTAACTTTGCACTTGTAAAAAAGTTTACATATATATGTATGTATGTATGTACGTACGTACACACACACACACACACACACACACACACACACACACACACACGAACACACGAACACAGGGGCTTACACACCAGGTATGTGTTTTACCCTAGAACCACACACCCCACCTGCTGTGGTACCTGCAGCACCAGGAACAGGACTGGATGAAGAGAGGTCTTAAATTGAGAAAGTGAAGACTAGGCTTGGCTGCCCCACCCTACTTCCCATTCACACAGGATCAGGCTTGGCTGTATTGAAACATACCATCTCAGATCTTTGCTGGGCATCTACTGAGCTGTATGTATGTCTGGTGAGGTTCTTTTCTTTGTGGTCCCCTCACCACACACACACACACATACACACACACACACACTTACACACTTCAAGGCTTACTCCATCAGGGTGACCTTGGGAAGCCCTAGGCTCTGGCCTCCCAATCTTACTTGTCTCATGATAACCTGATAACGGCAGCTGCTCTTCTCCTGGGTATAAGGCTCCAGGGATTTTCTAGGGACTGGCAGGGTGAAGGCTCCAGATGCTGTATCGGGGAAAACTAAACCTCCCTGCCCTTTCCCCAAGGTTGTTCCTTCCATGTGTCTGCCTTTTTACCTCTTTACTATCTCTATCTAGGGGGTGTAGTAGGTACAGGCAATGTCCTGCCAATAGTATTTTCTTTCCTCCAGGGAGTAGCTGCCAAGAGCCCTATATCAGAAGAGCTCCATGCAGCCCCTTCCTGCTCCCTACAAACACAATTAAATGGCTTTGGAAATGGTCTCTGAACACTACCCAATCACACTATCTAATCAAATTACCTTTCCACATAGATCTCTATGGACAATCTTAAGTCTAAAGTGGTCTGCTGGGGGATGTCTTTCTGTACCCTGTGAATATATGTTGTTCCCATTGGTTAATAAATAAGCTGCTTTGGCCTATGGCAAGGCAGCTTAGAGGCAGGCAGGAAATCCAAGGAGAGAGACAGGAAAGAGAAAGGCGGAGTCTGGAGAAACGCCAGCCTCCATGGAAGGAGCAGCAAGATGCCAGCAGACGGGTAAAGCCATGGAACACATGGCAACACACAGATTAATAGAAACGGGTTAATTTAAGGTATAAGAGCTAGCTAGCAAGAGGCCTGCCATAGGCCATACAGTTTGTAAATAACATTGAGCCTCTGAGTGATTATTTTATAAGCAGCTGTGGGACCTTGCGGGACCAGAAAAACACTACAGTGTCGTCACTGCATTCAGTCCACTCGTCCATTCTTCTCTCGTGACCTTCTGGCTAGGAACACAGAAACAAAACCATGAAGTCTGCTCAAAGAACTTAAGCTGGCAGGAAGAGCAAGTCAAGAAAATTAGTGCCAGCTTACTGTCCCTATGCAGGTAATCACCCCTGTCACTGTCCCAATGCTGACCCCACTCAGGGCTTCATTAACATATGAGGTTCCTGGTGTCCTGTAACAGACGCATAAACAGAGATGCTGTGAAGCTTCGCAGTTTAGGTGGCAGAGGACAGGAGGATGGTGGAGACCACAGGGGGCTTCCACAGTGCCAGCCAGGCTGAGATCAGGAGCATATGGAGTCAACCAGACTAAAAAGGAAGAAAAGGGAACACATGCAAAAATCCAGTGAGAAGGAAACCGGCCAATTTCAGATGGAGGAAGTATGTCACTGAAGCAAGACTGGCCAGCCCCAGGTTCCACAGACCACAGTGTAGATCTCCAGTGTTTTAGGAAGTTGGGAGCCTAAAGCAAGACA
Organism: Peromyscus attwateri; assembly: GCA_902168425.1. Taxonomy (NCBI): domain Eukaryota; kingdom Metazoa; phylum Chordata; class Mammalia; order Rodentia; family Cricetidae; genus Peromyscus; species Peromyscus attwateri. The sequence goes on from CABHPP010118751.1 coordinate 18,319, forward strand.
GCGAAATCACGACTCACATCTACGGCAGAGCCTTCAGTGGCCAGATGAAACACCATTGAAAAGGGGCAACACCAAAGATGCCTACCACTTGGTCTAGGTGGTGGCAACGAGAGGCCCTGTCAGCACAGGTCAGGTGACAGACTGGATGCTAACAGTGTGGGAGAAGGGAAGGACGGCTCTTGGCCTGAGCTAAACAGATGAAAGCAGCACCTACTGAAACAGAGAGGCTGACAGAGCTGGTCAGTAATGAGCTTTTTCAATTATCTTGTTTCCAATGCCTGTGGTGAAATGTATTAAATAATTACATGTTAGTAGAACTTTTCTCCTAATACACTCATTTCCCTAACCCTGTCGCTGAATATTCACAGGTGAAGAGGACACATCTTAAGAGCACAACTACCTGCTTGTGCAGACATTATCTCAACTCTTTGTGAGAGCACAGGGATTCTCAAGCCCTGTCTATGTACACACAAAACCTTTGGTGTACATGCAAAGATCTGGGTTACAAGTTGGTCCAATGAAAATGAAAGTTGCATGTGCTGTTCACACCGACTGCGAGAGAAACCTCTGCAATTGTACAATGCTGTCTTCTAGGAAAAGACATGTCCTGAGAGCTGCCAGGAAGGGGTCCTCACGATGCTACCCTCACTTACAGCCAACACTAAATACTTCTTTTTAAAATCACACACTTAGCTTAGTCTGCCAGGGTCCCTAATGATGCCAGATGAGTCCAAGAAGTTACACTGTTTGAAGTGCACTGTACCCTGGTCACCACTGCAAAGGCTGCCCAGCCTCCAGCTGCTCAGCCTCTTTCCTCAGCACCAAACAGGGAACTGCCAAGAGCCTACAGCTGTGACACTTACCCAGCACCACTGCTAATGGCTGAGGAGGGACCAACAGACTGCCTCACACCTGAGGACTAAAGCCACTCAGAAACCAAGACCGAGACAGAGTCCTGTGTCAGACACAGAACATCAAGTAAAAAACTGAGAGCCACACTCACCAGACATCCCACACAAACAGGGGCACTTCAGACAATTTAGAAATCCAGTGTTGAGATTCGTTTTAACCATTTAAAAACTGTGCCTGAGCCAAGTGCCGACAGCCAGCTTTTCTTTCTTTCTGATAGTTCCTCCATTTATGTTAAACTGCCAGACCCTGCAAAATTTAGTGCCCATCTTACTTTCCTTCCCTTGTTACTGTGACCAATGTCCACAGTAAAAGCACTTCAGAGGAGAAAGGTTTATTTGGCTCACAATTCCAGATAGCAGTCCATCACAACAGAGAAGTCAAGGCAGCCATACCACCCTGAATGCACCCGATCTTGTGGACTTTCCTTTCAGTTCTCTCATGGACCAAGGAAATGCTATGCTGCAGCAGCATGGCCACAGTCTGCTCACCCACCTCCCCTGTCCTCTGCAGAAGACACCGCAGTGGCACTCAGTGCTTGCACTAACCCAGCCCTCCAGCCCCCCCCCCCATGCATTCATCTGGCTCCAAAGAGAAGTGGTTCTAATGCAGTTGTTTAAACAGTGACACCAAAGCTCTGAGACTGTGGAAAGGGGCCACCCGAGGCTGTCAAAGCAGCCCAGAGACTACATACATAAGCGGGAGACCCAATGTGCAACGGCTTCTTACGTGCACCAGAGAATCCCTTTGTGAAAACCGGGGAACGCAAGAATTAGGTCACATGCCACGGTCCTTCCAAATGGCCACAACTGTCTTCTGAGATATTACGAAATATGTTTAAGACCACCTGGTGGGAACGTTACCAAAATTTGGCATGGGGAATCGCTTGCCCTAGATAAAACCACACCAAAACAGAACTCGAGGACTATTTAAGTTCCCCTTCCCCGCTTTTACGAGGCTGTGGCAATGCGGGCAGCTCTGAGAATAGCTCCTCTAACTATGAAGTCCTTTGTTCCAGTTAAACTTTAAAAAGTCAAAGTTTAAGACAGGGAACAGGAGAAAACAGCTTTCTACTTCACCTTTAGGTCCACAAGATCCTGGCTCAAATCTCGAAACTCTAACCAGACGCCAGTGTCGCACTCTGTGGAAAGCATTCCTGTGCAGCCGTCACATGCACCGTCACAGGACAGACACAGAGGCAGCCCGTGGAGCACAGGTGATTAAACAGCTTGCTCTTCCCTATCACGTGGAGAATGCTCACATTGTATTTTCATAGCACTGCTACAAAACCAAAATGGCATTTCACGTCTAGAGGTAATACCAAAGACGGAAGGACTCCCACGCTTTGCTGAAGTGCCATCCAGAGAAGAAAACACGCCAGTTACAGTGCTATCAAGGGACAGATCATTCAAGCACCAGCAAGACGAAAAATAATCTCTACCTAGTTCATTAAGAGTTTCAGGCAATAATGCATGTTATATCCAATAAAAGTCACAGCACCCATCCTTGGGATAGGCACGTTCCTTACCACACAAAAACACACGCCTGCCATTCCTAATACAGTACTTAATTAAAACCGTAGGCACCTGCCTCATAAACCATACTGTCTTACTATATAATTTTAAGATTTTACTAGGACTAAGTCATTTTCTTTCAAGGCTCCAATTGCCATAGCAACACAGGACTTTCCACTGGACTGGAACAGCTGACAATGGAACTGGTCTATAAAAATGGACTCTAGGGGCTGCAGAGACGGCTCAGTGGTGAAGAGCACTGCTCTTCTAGAGATGTGAAACTGGCCTCCCTAAACTCACCTTAGGTAGCTCAAAACCACCAGCTCCAGGGGAATCCGATACCCTCTTTTGGCTTCCTCAAGAACCTCACACATCAATTTAAAAAAAAAAAAAAAAAAAAAAAGGCTCTAACAGCCCAATTTCTGTTACTATAATGAGTGCCTGAGGGCAGATAACTTCGTAATGGGGGTCACTTAGTTCTAAGTTCTGCAGGTTCAAGTGTCCGATGCCCTGGTAAGAACCCATGGCAGGAGCATGACGGAGAGAGGGATATACCCCCTCCCCACGTTCTCACTGGGGTACCACAAGTACTACCCTCATCTTTCAGGTGGCCTCCACACCTAACCACCTTCCATATCACCACTTTGAAAGCTAAGCTTCTAGCAGACCAAGCCTTTAGGGAACAGACCTATCTAAACAACAACACAAAGACATGAGATCCAAACTACAAGGTATCTGATTGATGCACAAGCAGCAGTTCTGGGGAATTTCTGCCTTTGGTTCTACCTCAGATGGAACAGATCAATTACCCAGTGCAGAGTCTAACTCACATGGAACAGACTGCTTAGCTGGCATCATACTCAAAAGCAAACTTCACAGTGGACTCCCCCTTTAATTACTACAAAATAACACAGCTTCTCACACATTGTTTCTCACACACTACTTCTAAACACGTTGGTCAATCCTCTAAAGTATTAACCATACGACCTCTGAAAAAGTGTGGCCTCTCTAGTGACAGAATATTTCTAAAACTGCAAGCAGTCTGCACTATAGTGCAGGTGTATCTCAAGGGAACAGAGGCCAGCTCCATAAGAATTGGCGTCGGTCTGAACGTTCAAGCTTCTTCAAGTTTGACCCTCACAGGTGGGCTGAGCGGTTCCTCTAGTTCAGCATGATCTACTTTTGGGGTCTAACATTCTCACTAGTTTAGTGGGGAGCTAAGAGCACTTGCCAGCTTCTTTGGAGGCAACCTATCATTTGCCAGTATCAGTGAGAATGCAATAAACAACCATTTCAATCCCATGTTACCTGGCCTACTACTGTGGGGAGCCACCCCACCCCCACTTTCCCCAAGGTACTCGAGCAGGAGCAACAGGAAATATTAGATAGAAATATAGCTGGAGAGAGACAGACAGAAACATAGAATAGCCTCGGGAGGGCCTGGATCCTTATCCATTGGGCCCTGACTGTATCTGCCAAAGGGCTTTTAAAGGAATGCCAAGGGGAGGAACAAAATACTTCGCCCTGGCACAGCCAAGTGCAGACCCTTCCAATCACCTGGTAACCACGCAGGTGGTCAAATTATCCCCTCTGCAGCTCTGCTGTGTCAGGCAAACTCAGATCTCACGAGGAAACTTCTGTGGGCTCCCACATACTACTATCTATTATATCATAAGTCAGGTTCTTTTAGTTCAAAACATGCTAGGGAAGGGAGACAACCAGACTGGCCTTTTTATGGAGGCCACAGGAGGGGCTCACAACACCTTACCTCCATCTCCAGGGGATCTGATGTCTCCTTCTGGCCTCCATGGTTACCCATACACATGGCATGTGTGCATACATACACACATGTACACGTACACACACACATACTTTTAAAAATTACACATAGTAACTTAGATAACACAGTGCGAGATGGACCAGATAATAAATAACCCTGATTATATAGCATTGCCTTCCCAGCATGTGCAGAGGAGGAGACATGATGAATGAAGACATGATGAACGGAAGATGGGAAGTAATCCCATGTGTAAGCTCAGGAAAAAAACAACAAAAGTGAGGTAATGAATCCTTTGGAGGTAAGCTTCGTGTTTCTTAACATTTCTACTCTGAATGCAACATGGAGCCCATTTATGGCCTTAAAAGAGGGTAGTCAGACCTGTGTCACAGGGGAAGATGGGCACTTACTGCATTGGGGCAGTTATATTTTATACAGCTAGTTTATCTCATTAGGTGTCACCACTCTGGGAAGCGTGGATCTGTTCAGTTCATCCATGACAATCTCCTCAACAATGGCCCAGCATGCTGCTCTTGCCTTAATGAATGCTGCCCACAACTGCAGAATTTTACTTTTAGTACTACTGAGGGATGGCTTCTGTCAGCACAGTGTGGATGTATCAACTACACAGCCACTGAGCGGGGGCCCTGTGTTCAGAAGACACTGCCTGTGCGCTGAACACCGGAACTCCTAGAAGCAGGGGCATGGCTTCCGAGGTGTGAATCCAGCACACAACAGAGTGAGCACATGGTGGCTGGTGTGTGCACTGGAGGGACTCGGGGCTTCTGGAGACTCTCCTGTCAGTGTCTGGCATGCGACACGATCAATTTGAAGTTTAAAAGCCACAAAAGAGCTAAAGGTGAGCTAAACCCAAGTCGATGTATACAGCCCAAGCACAAGGTCAGAGCCACCATGAACAGGAGCAAGAGGAAGGCCTGAGCTCTTCTAGGACCACAGTCTCTCCTCCGCAAGGGCATCAGTGGCAGGAGATGGTAAGATGGCTCATGGTCAGATGAGTGGCTCCATATAATTCCACTTGTTGAAGTTCAATGACTCTTTTACCTAGACTTTGCCCACATAAGATAATACAGTATTGATTTTCAAAATAGGGTAAATAAAAACACACTAACGGTGAACCCATGAAAGAAAACACTTCATTCACCTTCATAGCTGTGTGGCTCCTGCCCCGTAGCAGGGAGTAGAACAATAGCAATCTTGGTTTTTCCTGTTATTGAGTCCCTGGTACACTGGGGACAGCTGTAAAATTTTTATTAACTTCATTTAAAAGACATATGCAAATGTAGGAGGGGAGGCATGGCTGCAATCCCAGCACACTGGAGGCAAAGGCAGAAGGACTACAAGTTCAAGGCCAGCCTCTCCCCACTCCAGTAATAAAGGATGTATAATTAGAAAGAGGTTCCCCACTATTTAAGGCAAGGCTGTGGGTGACCTGGGGCAAAAAGAACCCCACATGGATGGCTTGGCTCCCAACGGATGCTGTTAGTGTCTTTTTCAAGGTCCAGCGCACCCGACAGCCACTCTCTGTGTACGGATGCCGTAGCAAGCCGCATCTTAAGGACTGTTACACTAACAGGTGGCGGGCCAGCTCACGGGCCAGTGGAGGAGAAACAGCTAGGGAGAGGTAAAAGATAGAGGTGGCGAGGATATGGAGAAACGGGAGCCCCCTAAGATGGTACAGTTGATAAGGAAACTAGTTGAGAGAGGACCCCAAACTTCCACAAAATCAGCAATTCTACTTCTGCTATTTATTCAGAAGAAGCAAACGCAGGGACTGTTTTCTACCTGGAATTCTTGCAGGAATGTTTCTAGATGCCTGTATTCAGCAGTGACATTTCCAACATCTGGAAGGCAGAAACTCAAGGGACTATGGGTGACCAAAGGAGAAGGAGGGCAGGGCTGTAACAGTGGGCACTCAGCTTAACAAGAAGGAAATGGACACATGCTGGGATACGGATGAGCCTTGAGGACACTGTGCTGAGTGAAATAAGCCAGTTTCAAAGGACACTGTTCAGAGAAACAAGAGTAAACTCAGACACAGAGAGTCAAAGGGGGCTTCCAGAGGCTGTGTGTGGTGGGGGACAGACAGGACCTTACCGAGTACTGGGGACCGAGTTTCTCCTTTGGGACAGGAAGAGTCCAAGGCACTATGTCAAACCATGTGACTTCATAGAACACCACCGAACTGTGAATTTAGTACCACATAACGCAAAGCTAGTGCTGTGTTTGGTAATGCAGTTGAAAACCACAAATGTGATAAAGCATGTTAAGTGTGGCTGCGGATACAGGCTCTGGTGGACCTAAGCTGAAGATTCAACATCTTGGTGCTGATCATCTGCAGAGCAGTCAAGGCAACACCCAGACTGCAGAATGTCAAAGGAAAAGAGCCAGCCAGCAATGGTGGGTGTGTTTCCAGAAACGCAGAGAAGAATTCCAGGTAGAAACTTGAAGCAAAGGGGCTGAGGGAACAGGAAGCTTGCTAATGGGCCAGGAGCAGGGACTAGTTAAGGGACACTCATCTTCAAACCTGGTTTTTACTTTTGAAAAAAGAAGACATTGTCACCTTTAGGGTGGACAATCTCCTCCTCAGCAGGAGATTCAGACACAGCATGACTTTCAGCTGTAGCACTGGTGTCTTACAGGAAGGGCAGCCAATCACCAACGGTGCAGTGATGACAGGCCTTGCTGTGTTGAGCCTCGCACGCTGCAAGCGCACCATGCACACAGCTACTAGAGGGAGAAGAGGTCGGCTCCCCTTAGGCACCTCATCTTAGGTGACAGGCAGAGATGAGTGAGAATGAAGGCTCTGACATGACAGCCTGTGACTCTGAGTAAAGTTGGAAGACCAAAAGCTGGCTCAAGCCAACAGTCATGAGGAGGGGACAGGTACCACAACACAGGCTTTGGTGAGGAAGTGGCATCCTTGGAACACTGTGGGAGGAGTACTCTGCTCCAGAGGGCCATGAGAAGAAAAGGTAGGAGGTTTAGGGGAGGACAGGAAAGTGTGAGAACGTTCACAAGGGTCAGCATTAGGACACTAGATGCAAGCTCAGCAGTCCCAGCAGGAGGGTCCCCAGTTGGGAGGCAGATGACAAGGGACAGAAGGCAGCTCAAGAAGAGAAAAGTCAGAGAAGGCATCAAGGGGTAAGGAGGAGGAAACAGCCAGAGCACCCCAGGTGCTCCTTTTCTAAAATCAAGTTGAGGGGCTGAAGCTCATTGTGGAAACTACGTTCTGTTGGCAAATAACTCTAGTGGGATCTACACAGGACCCTGCAAGCTGCAGCCTAGGTATGTTTGCAGAAGGCAACATGACTCCCTGGCACTGACGTGCAGGTAGGTGCCTGTGAGCACGGAACCTCACCCTGACCCTTGCTGCCTTGTGATGTCTCCAGCCACCTGTCAAATCACTCCCCATGCATCTTCTCACAAGACAGGCAGTAATGACAGAAGCAGCAGTGATAAAATTCCTCCAACAACGTATTCATGCACCTAGAAACATCTGCTAAGCACTACCATTATGTGTAAACAACTGGACTAAACAATGTAGGAGAATCTCAAATTGTTAAACTGTTTACCATGTTGCCTTCCCATTCCCATAATCTTAAGTGCTGATGGATTTATTTGTCCTTCTGATCTTTCTCCGAGACTTTTCTGTAGGGATCCAACTTACCCTGACAGCAGCCACCTTGAGGTTTAACTGGCCTGATGGCTAACTAATTAACCAGAGTTAACTAATTCTGGTCTGCTTTCTACACAGTCCCCAGTACATCAGAAACAAACCCTCAATAGTGGTGTGTAAGGCCTGATGAACAGACTTTGGAGCCAAGCACACGAGGAAGGTGCTTGACATCGTTGGTACCAGTAGAAACCAGGCACACACTGGCATGAGCAAAACCACTTTTGTTCTGGCTAGCATAAGAGCCCCTTCCTCTGACTCAATTTGCAGGAACCCTCTGTTCTTGTTATCACTTGTGACATACCCAGGAATCCCCAGAGCTCAGCCTGTGGTGACCCTGATCTACCGACCTTCTTGGGACTCCCATGCCTTTTACTAGCAGCAGCCAGTTCTTTTACACCAGGTTTTCCAAGATCCTTTTCCATCCGATCTACTTCTTCCAGATTCCTCTTGGAAACCTGCTCTCATCCGAGCCCTCAATCCAGGTATCAAACTACTTTAAGATGTCACTACCCAAAGCTAAACAATCGTGGGGATTTACTTAATGGTGTTTCAACATGGGCCCTTACTTTCCACGCCAGGCTTAAGAAACCTGAGGGGGGAAAAGAGAAGGGGGCACACGGCTCCTTTAAGAGCTTCAGCCAGACAGTTTCTGCCTGTTAGTAAGTCCTTGAGTAGCTAGTACATTAAGTAGGAACAAAAAACTAAGTAAGAACTCCTGCCACAGCGCAAGCACCGGTATTCTAGAAGCTTAGGAATGCATTTTGAATGCATTTTCTGGTCAGACAAACCTCCGATAGGCTGTGAGTTTCATGCTTGGCTGTCAGACCCAAGAAGTAGGTGGAGCCAGCAGAGGGCAGCGTGCTCAGAGGATCCAGGTGTACATTAGCAGTGTAAAGTTTGATCATGCAGTCAAAAAAGACAAGAGATCCAGATGGAAAAACCTCTAAACAGGTTACAATATGTTTTACAATGTGTAGACTTAAGAAAAGGAAAAGGGTATAGTCATTTAAAAAACAGGCTATAAAATAGTCTTTAAAGAGAGAATAAAAGAAAAAAGCCATGTAAGATGGGAAATACACAGGTAGTCGGGATCCTGTATGTTACTGTGTTGCTTTTAAATTTTTTGATTGTTGAATAGCAAAGGACAGCTGCAAAGAGATCTAAAATTAAAAGGACTATTGAAATAAACCAGCCTATATACTTTAGGAATGCCTTAACTTTTAAAAAGTCAAAAAATGTATTTGTCAAATAGAAATCAAAAATGCTTTGGAGTTTTGTTCCCACAGGAGAAGAGAGGCTGTGTGGATTCCTTCAGTGTTAATATGGATCAGATTTGATCAGGCGAGACCTCCTGAAACTTGACAGATGTTATCTATCAACAAAGATTACTGCTGGTCTTCCTAGGACTTGGTCATTATCTCAAGTTTTCTCTCTGGGACCCTAAAGATAATTCGTCCACAGGCAGCAAAAAGAAGTATGGAGAAAAATATGGCCACATTCCCAAGAGTTGGGGATGTGGATGGTTTTTGGTTATTTGGTGTGTTATGGATGTTTATTATCATTTAAAGAAATATAAAATATTGATTCAAATTTAAAGTTATTTTTGTTACACTGTATATGTTCCTACTCTTGTTTAAAGGATTTTTATATATTGATAAAAATTTAAGGTTATTTTTGTTACAACATATTTTATATATATATATGTATGTTTCTACTCTTGTTGAAAGTATTGTACCTATGCAGTTCATTTAAAAATATAAGGTAAAGTTCTAGTTTTTGAAAACTATTATTATAAGCTATTTTGGATAATCAAAAAACATAGGTAAGTAGTTAGTCATTTAAAATAATCAAATTTGTAGATGTATTAGGTATACTTTCCAGATCATATAGAGATATAGTTTAGGTAGATAGGTGGTCCTCAAACCTTTCAAAGACCTACAAAATGTGGCCTTTAAAATGTTTTGTTAAGAAAGTTTTTCATGACAATGAGACACATCTGTTCCTGGAAGCACCAATTTACTTCAGAGACTGTGGGCATTGAAGAAACTCCTTGTGTCGTTTGCTTTCATTATGGCAACGTTAGCCACTGGGCAAAAGAAACTGTTCTTGCCTTTGACTGCTAACAATATGTTATGCAGACTGGACATGAAGGATACAAGAAAAAGAACTGTTGCCAAAATAAGGAAGGACAGTCCTACTTTACCAAAGAGTCTGCCAGACATTCTTCAGGATACAGAGGAAAGTGACTAATGAACTTTGCCACAACAAGGCAAGACAGTCCAAAATTTCTGCTTCATAGAAAAGTTTGCCAGAGACTCTAGGCCTGTAGGCTAAAGATGGATGCCCCAACATTGCAGAGGAAGTTTGGGTGACTGTTCAGGCAGCCAAATGTCTCTGTTGTTAAGTAATATTACATCCTTCTGGGTCTTTGATGGAGTTAAAGACTAAATAGTTATATTTGCAATTCTTCTTAATTATAATAGAAAGTAAATTAGATGTAAAATTTTAGATTCACTAAGATAGGATAGATTATGCATTATATTCTCTGAATATGCTAACTACAAATGGACAGAAAATTGTGAATATAATCCTTACTTGATAATTGTAATTGTATATAGTCTTACTATGTTTAAGTTAAAACCTTTTCATTTTTATTTAGACAAAAGGAGGGAAATGTAGTAGAATATTGTTTTTTTTTTTTTTTTTTTTTTTTTGGTTTTTCGAGACAGGGTTTCTCTGTGTAGCTTTGCGCCTTTCCTGGAGCTCACTTGGTAGCCCAGGCTGGCCTCGAACTCACAGAGATCCGCCTGCCTCTGCCTCCCAAGTGCTGGGATTAAAGGCGTGCGCCACCAACGCCCGGCGTAGAATATTGTTTTAAGGTGTGTTACTTTTGTTTATATTGTACTTGTTTAACTCTGGGAAGCTGTGTCACTGTGTCTGTGCAAAACACCTGATGGTCTAAAAAAGAACTAGCCAATAGCAAGGCAGGAGAAAGGAGAAATGGGGCTGGCAGGCAGAGAGAAGATATATAGAGGGAGAATCTTGGAGGAAAGGAAAAGGATCTAGCAGCCAGGAGGAGGAGGACTCCAGGGGCCAGGCACCCAGCTACATACACAGCAAGCCATGGAGTAAGATACAGAAGTAAGAGAATGGGAAAAGCCCAGAGGCAAAAGGTAGATGGATGGGATAAGTTAAGGAAAGCTGGCTAGAAACTAAGCCAAGCTAAGGCTGGGCATTCACAAGTAAGAATAAGACTCTGTGTGTGATTTAATTGGGAACTGGATGGCGGGCCCTCACAAAAGAGTAAAATACCTACAACAACATTTACTCTCTAGCATCTTCTTTCCAGGGATCACTGACACTATATTTAAATCCCTTATTTATGAATAAGGCCAGTGTATATAAGGTTATACATAGGAAGGAAGTAAAAGGCAGAGTATATACTCCACAGATGGGACAAGAACAGTCAATATGGATCCAAATAGTGAATGAATGGACAGAGCATGGTCTACCAGGAGCAGAGTCCAGCTATACTGGGAGGACTAGGCTGTGTGAGTCAGCTGGCTAAACACTGAAATATGACATCACTTGAAAGCATTACTCAAATGATTAATTGTTAACCTCATGATAATCCTGCCCCTTGCAAAATACTATATATAAATGCTGTGGGAGCCCACAAAAGCTTCCTAGTGAGATCTGAGCTTGCTTTACACAGCAGGACCACATTACGGGATGGCTTGACCATGAGTGTGGTTACCAGGTGTTTGGAATGGTCTGCACTTGGCTGTGCTGAGGGGAGATCTTTTGTTCCACTCCTTGGCATTCCTTTAAAAGCCCTTTAGAAGAGACAGGAGGGGCTGGTGGGTTTTGACCCAGGCCCTCCCGAGGCTCTCCTGTGTTTCTAACTGTCTCTCTCCTTTATATTTCTATCTAAATCTCTCATTTAGGCCCTTATTGAGGACCTCACTCCTCAAGAGTCCCTGGGGTAAATAAATGTGGGAGCTGGCCCTCACCAAAATGCACTTGGTGATTTTAATTGTGTCAAGACTATTCACTGCTACAGTTCAGGTTTGCCCTGTTTCTAGCTCCAAATTCCTTTGGAAACCACTCTAGCCCCCTGTTAGGTCAGCCAATTTAGGAGAAGTTAGTTGTCCCCTTGGAGCTCTGGAGGGAAGAAATGTTTGTCCACTGTAAGGTCAGGGCACCAACCACTGTACCCTGGTGGTTCCTTCCTCACGGGAGGACAGGGCTTGTCTGAATGCGGCAAACAGAGCCCAGAGAGGAGAGGTCTGGTAACTCTTCTGGCCCGGTGTCCAGCTGTAGCAGATCTGACTACATGGCCAACACATAACATCTTCATGGCTTGTTTTGAGTATTTACACTTATTTTTGACAGGCAAGGAAAAAAGAAGTCTTGACTAATATAATATCTACTCAAAGCATAAATTAGGCTTATAAAAACATACCTGTCACTCACTTGACAGAACAGAGTGGAAGCCAGAAGTAGGTTCTAATATAGACCCTACTTTCCTACCAACTCTGGGGAGTCACTTTAATCAAGTCACCTTTTTCACACTCAGACTGCCTGTAACAGGAAGACAGTCTGAGCTGGAAGCACAATGCTGGAGGAATTTAAGCAGCACAATGGCAACAGAGCAGCATGCTGGAGGACAGCTGGGGATACAGTCATCCTCACCCTGAGACAGAATGCCATTGCAGGACTGCTGCAGCAAGACTTGGCGCATGCTGCAGATGGTAGACAAAAAAGGGAAGACAAAGATACAAATGGACCGAGGACAGGTGTTCAGCTCTCATGTTCTAAGAGCAAATAATAAAGCATCAAGAAAATACCATAGGTAAGGGAACTTAACTTGAATACATACCCGCCCCACTCAAGCACATGGAAGAGACGGCTGACTCCTGAGGAAGGGTGAGCATGTGCCTGCGACCACATCCAAAACTGCTAACGACCAACAAGAAAACAGTTGAGGAGTATAAGGTGAAGAACAGAAAAAAGATACCCAAATAGTCACAGTTTGTCCCATTTTAAAATTCAAACCGTGAGATGCTGTTTTCTGCCTCCCCTGGCAAATATTGTGAAGTGGATAAAAATGTTCCTTAAGAACAGGTAAACAGGCAGTCACAATCCTGACAGCTTTTTCAGACAGCATTATGGCAACATCAAATTCCTCAATCAATTATGGCCCCACTGTTTACAACAGCAAGTTGCCAAATCACGGACAGCTGAAGAAATGTGCCTGCACACGTGTACGTAATTATATACAACCACGGGCATAAGGAAAGGCAGGCGAATCAAACAAGGCAAGATGCAAACTAGGCAATCTGGGTAAAGAGTATGCAAGGCATTTCCTACGCTGGTCTAGCAACTTCCATTACTATGACATTCAATTTATATAAAGTTTAAAACTTCTGAAGAAATATTTGGAGTAGCAACACAGAAAAGTCCTTTAAGACACATGTTAATAATGCTTGTAGTAAATAGTTCCCTGACTCAGTGGTCAAGAGCATTGGCTGTTCTTTTAGAGAATCCAGGTTTGACTTCCAGCACCCACATAGCAGCTCACAACTATCTGTAAATTCCAGTTCCCGGGGATTCAATTTCCTCTTTCAGCCTTGGAGCGCACCAGGCATACACATGGTACTCATACATAAATGCGGGCAAATACCCATGCACACAAATATAAATTTTTTAACTTCACATCTGGTCAGTTTCTGACCAGCAACAAGAGTACTAAAGTTGGATCACCGGGAAAGCACTGCCCAGTGTCCTGAGTCTCCCTGAAGATACCAGAATACACTCAGCAGGGAGAAACACTCTCATAGAGCCCGCTTCCCTGAGCAGGTGGAGGTGGTCGGCAGTCAGGACTGGTACGCCATCCATCTGTGCTGGGCAAGTCTTTCCACCAGTGCCTGACAGGGATCAGAATATGGTCCTGCCCTCAACTGCGGAGTCCATGCAGGGCATATTCCTACTGTGCCCTGCCCTTTCGGTACCAAGAAGCAACAGGTCTCACTGGAGAGATGGAACCGAGGCAAGTGTGCACAAACCAGCCTTATCACAGCAGCCACACTGTGCACACGGGTCTATCTCCTCACACCTCTGCCACCACCCCTGGAAGCTCATCCTTCCCTTGTGTCACCTTGTGTCACCTTCTCCACAATTTACCGTCCTTTGTTCAAAGGGTACGTTAAGTTCTTACATCTGCTTCTTCCTTGGGCTACTTCCTTGTTTCTGTGGCATGTGCAGAAAGTTAGTTAAATGGCCTGTAGACCTTTCCTTCAGTTCACTGTCTCAGAGGCTCAACTGAAGAGGCAAACATAACTAGTTCAGTCAGCCTAACTCACATAGGAGAGAAGAAAACGGGATTTCAGAAAGTATTAATACTTCAGTAAAACGACACCACATGCTTTGGGAAGACTTGGCTAAATATACCTGTCCAAACAGATGTGAGAAAATGAGAATCTAAAGAAAAAATAAGCAAACCAAAGCCTAGGAATATGTTAGTATATGTTCTTGGCTTACTGTAAAGAAATCCAAACTAGATGAAATAGTGATACAATAAATACAGTGTGCTTTTCAAGGAACAGCCCTACATTCACACTCCAAGGCTTTCACTCCTCCAAGTAGCAAATGGAATTATCCTCTCTGTCTGTGTATACACGCACACATGGTACAGACCAAGCCCAGTCAGTGGCTTGCACAAGTTAGGCAAATGCTCTGCCAGTGAGATATATCTAAGCACCCTTTCCAAAAGGTCTTAGCTACACATCACTGACTGGCAAATACCTGCATATTTATAAGTTTTAAAACAAAGTGATTATACTTTGAAGACTTCTTGGGGATAACCAAGAATGGCCAGAACTTGTATTAGAATTCTAAAGCACACTAAACTCACCACAAGGAACAAAAGAGCCCATCTGCTACTGAGCATCACATGTCCTGCTTGAGGGCATCAATTATCAAGGTTTGGGAGCTGTTCAAGCACTTGCTGCCAATGTTTGCACAGGAGGCTCTAATGAATGCCCGCTGGGTGCACACACCTACCACACGCACACACTGCACGATGTGTGTTGCGGGCCCAAGCATGTGTTGAGGTCAGAGGACAATCTTGGATGCTGGTCCTGGCCTTCCCTGTCATCCTTTCTCTGTTGCTGCACGTGCGGGGTTAGCTGGCCCAGAGGGACCTGGTAACATCCACTTATACCATAGTGCCTGGCTTTTAGGTGGGTTCTGGGGATTCAAACTCAGGTTCTCACACTTGCGTGACAGGCATTTTAACCTACAAAGCTCTTTTAACCAATAAACCATCTCCCCAGCCTTCAACCACTGAATTCTTGTCTCTGCTTCCCCAGCATTGAAATTTCAGGCAGGGGGGTGCTGGAATACTGTATCGGGTCTTCACACATTGTGTAGCAAGCAAACTACTGAGACATCTCTCCGGCCCCTACAAGTAATCTTTTCTTAAAAATCCAACTTATTGCTATTTTATATGTGTGTGTGTTTGCCTGCTAGTCTATATGTATACCATGTGCATACAGGTGCCCACAAGGCTAGAAAAGGGTGTCTGGACCCATGGAATGGAAATCACCCAGTTGTAAGCCACCAATGTGGGTGCTGGGAACCCCATGGTCCTCTGGAAGAGCAGCAAGCGCTTTCACTCATGAAGTCGCCTCTCCACTCTCCAATTAATCAAATGTTTGCACAAACACTTTTACTTGTGTGTCTCCTCTCACTTCAGTTTTTCTGGTTTTACTCTGTGGAGCTCTATGCCCCCGAACTTCCTATGTAGCCCAGGCTAGCCTCAATTTCACAGCAATCCTTCCACTTCAGCCTCTTGGGGACTGGGATTATGGGCACGTTCCACTATACCCTGCCCGCTGCCCCTTCTTTGCAAGTACACACTTCCTCGTGGTCCAGCAGTGGGGTGCCGGTCTTCGGACTTCGTCTCACCTGCGTCATTAGCCCTATGGAACTAAAAAGGAGCTGTTAACATGAAACTTAACACTTCCCTGAAGAGAAGAGGAAAGCAAACCAGGCCACAAGTCCACATCCTTGGGGAGATGAATGCAGGCAAGCTAAGGCCTTTCAGTCGCTTTCCCAGGACAGTGGATGGCTTTGACTTGAATAATAGCCAGCTCCATGTGCTAAAGATGGGAGAGGGGGCCCCGCGGGGGTGAGGCTAGTTTCCTGACAATACAGTCTCATATTTCCTACTTGAATTTGTGTACAGAAAAAAAGGTATAACAACAGCTTTCAAAAGAAATTGTTTCTTTTATAAAATTAATTCAGTAGGTAATTAGAGCAAGGAATGACCTTTGACCTCCTAATGGAGGAGTAGGAAAACACCTTATCTACATTAATGAGAGAAGCTGTAAATCTACCTTCTAAGCATTTATCTTTAAAATAGTTAAAAACCAAATGTGCATATGAGTATGTATAAAAGTATTTGTGTATTAATGGCCCAAAACTTTCATTCTGATTCAGACACTCTAAGCTGTTTTCAGTAGTAAATACATCCCTTGAACATATGATTAATGTTTTGAACAGAAAGATGGTTCATTTCCCAATGACTCAACCAGTATCTGCTTCAATTAGTTTTAGAAAAACAAATCCGTTTTCTTACACAGCTCTAAAATTAATTTGCAAAGCAAAAACAAACAACTGCTTAAAGGATCTATGCACGTGGACCAACAGTTGAGCAGAGCTTCGGCCTCATGGCTCATCACTGAGGAGAGAGAATGCTTGGCTCTCTGGAAGACTTGTCCTAGTCTCTCCCGGGCCAGAAAGGCCACAAGTGCCCACCTTCTGTGAGCATGTGTTCTACTGCAGCCCACCCACAAGCTTTTCTCAAGAACCAGCCCCAGGGCACACACTGCTCTGACAAGTCTCGCCCCTGTCCCCACTGGCCTCCATGCTACTGTAGTGGACAGGAAAAACATCTCTCAGCCTCAGAAGGAAGGGGTACTGGTACACCTGAGTCTTATCTAGCTGCTTTAGCATCTCACTTGTTCAGAAATGACTTGCCAATGGGGTGGAGGCCCTAGGCAGGGAGGTACTCATTTTACTAATCTGCAAGTCTAGATTCGACATAGGCTGGAAGAAGAGATTGGTCCCCACTGTCCTAAAAATATTCCCAAGTGGCTTTTATTTGCCCCCTCAGTTCTCATCCAGTATCCCAGCACAGCACTCTACCTGACCAACAAGCAGAAAGGGGAGCACGGATTGTGAAGAAACAGGGGCTGAGAAGTAAGTCTCAGAGTGTTACTCTCACACCAACCCACCGAGCTCCACAGCAAGACTAAAAGCTGAAGATCTCAGGCTCACATACCCTTTGAAGCCAGTATGAGAACTTTTTAACAGTGGGAAGCCACCAAATCCTGAAACTGGAGCCAGTAACCTCCTTACACAAGGACCAGAGGCTTTTGGCTGAAGGCAGGATTTTGCAGATTGTGGAAACGTAAGAGGGACACAGTCCATGTTGGGTCACATGAGGGAGCAAGAGAAAGACAGCATGGGAACCTACCAAAGCTGGCCTTCTTGGTTTAGAGTAGCTCGCTGGCGTTCTCCGCCTTGCCGAGTCCAAGGTTTGAGTATCATCAGGTTCCCCCCACTAACAATACAGACACACTTTCGAGAATGACAAGAGCATCACATGTCTCCTGAAGCCTTTGCGTTCTACTTGAAAGTTAAAAGCAAAGGCCTAAAAAAATGATGGCTTCCTGTTGCAGGGACTAGTAAACTTTAAGCCACATGGGCCCTATCAGGACTCAAGCTTTGTCCCTGTAGCAGACACAACCACGGATATAGTCCATACATAGATGAACACAGCGGTGTTCTGGTCAGACTCTTCATACAGACATACAATGTTGCTCTGCTGTAGTTCCACATCAGTAGTCCTCTTGGTTTCTAAGTCACTAGGAAAAGTGAAGCCCATTCTTCGCTGACATGCCATAAAAAACCAGGTGGTACCGGGCTGTGGTGGTGCATGCCTTTAATCCCAGCACTCGGGAGGCAGAGGCAGGCGGATCTCTGTGAGTTCGAGGCCAGCCTGGGCTACCAAGTGAGTTCCAGGAAAGGCGCAAAGCTACAAAGAGAAACCCTGTCTCGAAAAAACCAAAAAAAAACCAAACAAACAAACAAAAAAAACTAAAAAAAAACCCAGGTGGTGAGTGGGGTCTACTACTTCACAGGCTGTGCCGCTCTGCCAACCACCGTGCTAGTCCCTGTCTGTGCCCAGAGCTGAGCACAGTGCCTGGCCTCAAGTCATCAACCCAGAACAGATGCCCCTTGACTAGCAGAGGCACTATGGGGAGAACAACACAGGAGATGAACTGAAACACTTGTTTTGATCCCTTCTGTGTCTATCTCTTTTCTATGAACTTTCACTTTCTCTGGATTTGAATTCCCTACACGGGAAACAGAGCTCACAAGCAGGTACTTAATAGTCTCCTCCTGGATGTCTATGATCCTCCTGGCTACAGAATGTCACCATACTCATAAATGAGTGCTCATCCCATGTGAGGCTGACTTGTAGCCAGCGGAGCAGGACCTTGGGTCTTGTATGTATCTGGAAAATGCTGGTGAGACACCACATTTTATTTACTAGCCTGCCGAGGGACCACACGAGGGCCAAGGCCAAGAGGAAAACTTGCTGCACACACCATGACAGGACTGACAGTAATGCTCCTGTGATTCTTACCTGCGGAGCTAAGTGGCTTCCCCAGCAACCCCACAACACTGTGTGCCATATTAGTCTACGAAACTAGAGTGGGGTGCACACACAGCAACTGCTGTAAGAGGGCCAGGAGAAGGGGCCCAGGAGGTGGAGCCTGCAATCCAACTGGAGCTCAGGAGGCAGATGAGAAAGACAGGCCAGGGTATGCTATCATGATGCCTGCACAGGTTGGGGCAGTGGCCCAGAACATTCAGAAGTGTTTTTGCTACTTAAGTGAGAAGACTCACTAGCTTGGTCCGAAGGTACCATTCATTCTGTCCAAGTACATGAAATGGATGGGAGGTGTCAAAAGGCAAGAAGCAGGAGAGCTGTGCAAAGCTGTGGTGAAGCTGGGACTGTGCCTCAATACTACAGCGCCTACATGGTCAGCATGAGGCTCTGGGCTTCGTCAGCAGTCCCACATACAGAGTCAATTCTGAGGAAGCTGTGGTAAGAAGAAGACAGGCTCAAGACTTAAAAGACCAGAACGGCCAATGGGGTCTGGATGAATAACCCTGAAAAACAGGCAGCCATTAAGGTATGGATTAGCGAGGGGAAGGATGTAGCACAAATTGTTAACACAGTATCACCACAGAAGGAGCCCCTGGAAGGCTATCTTTGGAAATGGGCAGGTCACAGATGAGAGGAAGCAAGGAGATGGTAACAGATTGGCACTGTGCTGAGTGAGCTCCGACTCCCAAACAAGATGCACCAGGAGCTGACCAGCTGCACATCAACAGAGCAAACTCCTGAAGACACCCTCACTGGAAGCATTTCTGGTGATTCACATGGGCAAACAAAGAGTATGGTCTCTGAATCTATGCGGGCCACATGAGAAACCACAGGTAGATTCTTAACAAAAGTGTGTGAGAGAGACGTAGGAAGGCAGCTGGCTTCATAAAGCTTGCTATAAAAAACAAATCAAAACAATCATAGACTGTTTAGGGAGAGACCCTGTACAGAGCAGTGAGAAGTGATGACCCAGCTGTGGGCGGCAAAGGGCGAGCCAGTGCTGATGGGAGATGCATGCCAAAGGCTTTGAGGAAAGAAAGAAGCTGTCAAGATCCCCCAAAGGCCTGGGAGATAGCTGTGTGGCCCTCTCCCCCGGGAGGATGTGAGAAGAACCTTTCTAGAGAAGGACATATGTCCTCTAGAGTCGTTGCTCAGCATGTGAGCAAAGCTCATCACAGCCCACCTAGACACTCACCTTTTCCATTAACAGCTAAGCCCGTGGCCATGGCAGCAGTCACAGGGCCAGAAACCTGAGGCACTAGTGGATGTATTCGGGGCCTGCTCCCCATCCTGGCTCGTTCTGCACCAGGGCCCAGCAAAGCTCCAATGGGCTTCTCTGCAGTCACCTCTGGTGCTACGGTGTCCTCGGGACCCTGCTCCACAGGGTCCAGCTTCTCAGGGCTCTCCCCCTGAAAGCCGTCCACCGAGGTCCTGCCCTTTACAGGGCTCTTAGGCACGAGAATCTTGATCCCTGACTTGGCGAGGTCCATGTTCTTGCGGTTTGCAAGAGATGGGGCTGTGTTTTTCCTGAACTTCTGGCTGGTAGCCAACAGCTGGCTGTTTTTGGACTCATGATCTCTGCCTACCACAAGTGCTTTGGGGGTGGTCTTGGGGATGTTGCTGTGAGTGGACCTGGAGATCTGCTTCCGGGCGTTGCTGGGGGAGGCTCTGTTGGCACGGGCCAGGCTACCCTCCTTCTGCCTCTCGCTGTGGCGCCGGTTGAAGTCATGGATGTATTCCTCACAGTTCACCAGGTGCTGCTCCGGCTCCCACGTATCATCCTCGCTGTCATAGCCTTTCCAACGCACCAGATACTCTGTCTTTCCTTTCTTGTTTTTCCTTTTGTCAACAATCCTTTCCACCTATGTATGAGAGAAAGGTTAAAAAACAAACCTCATTACTTGAGAAAGCTATAAGTTTAACAAGGAAACATTCATTATTATCACCATGACCATGACCACTACAATCACCGCTACCATAGGCCATAAAGTTGATCCTTTCTTTCCTGCCCCAATTAGGGGGAAGAAAAAAAAAGGGGTGGGGGGAAATAGAGTGGTAATGTCCTTGTCATGAGCTCAAACTACATGCTTATATTTTATACTCAAAATGTATGAATATACAGAAATCAAAATGTTATGTGGCACCCCATTAACATGTGAATTTTTTATGATGTTAATATCAGTTAAATTATTTTTATAAAAAAATCCACACATATAGCAAATTAAAACAGAACTGATACAGCCTTCCAAAGATCGGGGCTAATGCAGAAGGATTGTCAAGGCCAGCCAGGGCTATACAGAAGAACCCTGTCTTAAAACACCAGTTGTGTTTTAACCACAAGAAACATTGCTAATTTCAGAAGTGTATCTTCCATTTTAAGTATAAACTGGAAATACACTTGTAGCTATAAAAACAAAAAGATATCCACAGCTGTGCATGAGGTAGTTAGTTTATGATTCAAAGGGGCTTTTAATTTTGACCCTCGGCCCCACCACGGGAGCTGGATCTACTCCTCACAGCGGGGGCAGTATGCGCCGCCATCTGCAGTCAGCACTGGCCATCCTTAGGTGGATGCAGCAGGCAGTAAGCTAGGAACAGCAAGGGCTTTCTGTGGTGCACGGCTGACCGGAGTAAAGGAGTCTGGCAAACGTGACTTTGAAGTGCTCACTGACACCAGGGCCAGTCCTCTTAGTGAAATGCTCGAGGACAGTCAGGCTATTGTCCCTCCAATCTTGGTTTTAATTTTTATGCTAACAGCTTTAAAAGAAGGTGATGCTGATCCAGTGATGACTGGTAGGTTGTGTATTAAATTTACGTACACCCCTGGCTTTGTATGTATCTGTTATTGTGATGTATTCTATTACTTTGACACTCCAAGTGTACAACGAAGACTTAAAATTCAGATGAAGGAAAATATTTGACATCAATGCCCACATTATTGCAGAAATACCCATAATCTGTTGTGATTCCCACACTTAATGAAAAAGCCACCAGACTGTTCCACAGTGGTCAGGTGTGGTTTTTATATCATGTCTGGCAGGCAGAAGCTCATATCAGCTAACAGCTCTTGAATTAAGGCCACAAAGGTCTAAGCCCACCAATTCTCAAAACATCAGTTTGTTTCTTTCCAAGTTACAGGTTAGAAGAAAGACCCAGTGCATGCCAAGTTCTGTAATACTCCAAATGAATGCAGGCTGACTGACTACAAGTGGAAACACCCAATCTTTATCTTAAAAGAAAAAGAAAGACAAATTCTCCAACATATTTACTTAAGATACAGACACAATTAAAGCCCTTAACTGTAGAACAGCCTCGATTTAAACATTCCTTATTGCTTCTATGTGAGGAGGGTTAAGAACAGAAAGACTAGTCTCCATGGGAGGCAGATTTCACAACTAACAGAGCACCTGAGTGAAGAATTGCTGTCAGGAAGGTGTGAGCTGGTCTGCAGAGCTGGTAACACAGAGAGGAGAGGTCTGCAAGGGTACTGTCATGCTCCTTTGCTTGGGAATAGTTATGCACACAGATGCATCCTTTCAATGGATGTAAAAGGGGCATTTCTGGAAAATTTCACAAAAATCAATTTCATGGCAGCTGTAGTTAAAAAGTTTTAAATGTGCATAGGAAAGAGATTATGTCTTAAGGGGAAACTATGTTTTATGCTGGTTTTGTTCCCCTAAATCCATTTCTACCCCAGTAAGTGTGCACTGAACCAGAACACCCTCTTTTCCTCACTTAAAGCTGAGGTAAGGATGTGGGGACACAGAAGGCTTTCTTTCTCTCCTTTATTCTGAATGCTGGCTTTTCTCCTCCGGGCCCCCAGGACCCTGCCCTCTTCTTTGCCAAAGGAGATGCAGTATAGGAACCAGCCTCAGCAGTTAACAGGGTACACATGTGGGCTTCCCAAATGCTCAGGACTGGACTGTTCAGAGATGCCAGGAGAAGATGCTCCTAAGCCTTATGGGCACTGCTAAAGAACACCAGTTTAACTCTTCAGGCCCACATGCTCTTCCATTACTCAACTCTCTGAGGCAAGGGGGCAGAATCAAAATCAGTGACATCTAAAAAAGCTAAAAGCGGAGATCTGGTAGCTTCTTGGGCTATTAAATGACCATTTTATTTACTAGGCTATTTAAAATATAAGACCCATTGTTTGAGTGTACCATGATCTGTAGTTGCTGGCCCCTCAGACTGTGGGAAGCAAACAGGCACTCAGGTGCAGACTTGCAACTAAACCCTGTGAAGGCTTTAGCATGTAAGTGACTAGGAACAATAAGCCCTGGAGCTGGAGAGGTGGAGATACAGGAGACTCTTTACAGACTGCACACAAGGTACCAAATACAAACCACACAACTGGTGGCCTGAGTGTGTTCCTGCCCTCAACTAGCAGACATTGTCTCCTTTGACAAGGCAAACTGCTATGGGTTGACCATGTATCTGAGCAGCCAGCATTAATTAATCTGCAAACAGGCATCACTTACATTCAACAGTGTTGGAAGAGCAAACCTAAAATTACTTCCCAAGTCCTTTCACTGGTGAAGGGAGAAAACTGTCACAGATGAGCACAAAAACCCCCCTTTCTTCATTCAAACCTCAGACTCTTTCTGAGTGTCTACACCCCAGATAACTATTTCCACAACCTCGTAGGACGTGCCTTTCTCGTGGTATGTATAAGGCACAAGGTCAACGGCAAAAATCTCATACAAAATAATTCTCTGTGGAAGGAGCTAACATGCAGGCAGGCCCACAGAAGAGCAGTAAGATTATTACAGCCATGACTCAGTGAAGGAAGAAGGCATGAAAATCCCACCCAAATCACTATCTTTACAACTGTTACCCAGAGTCACACATGAAATGAAAATTTAAACATGAAATCCAAACCCTATGCCCTTATTTGTCTATACAGTAAGTCAACTGAAGTTCACTGAGTTAGGATTTTCTTCTAAAACTCAATCTAAAAGCCAAAACGTTGAGACAACTCCAACCTTCTGTAATATTACAGATCCCCTCTGATGAGTTGCAAAGGTATGAAATTAATTGCCAAGGAGCAGCTGACTACCCAAGCATCTCTTTTGAACCACAGTCTGGGGTCCCCAGGTCCAGCGATGTGTACCAAGGTGCTCAGGACTGCAGAAGACAGAATGGAACACATGGCAGAAAGGCTCAGGAGGGATGCAACCAAAGAAGACTAACTCCGTTACTGCTGCACTTTGGGAAAAACCAGCCCAAGGCAAGCAAAACGCCAGTGCCCATTGCAAAGCCGGGACAGCAGAACTCTGGCACACCACATCATTGTCCACACCATCCCTGTGCAAGCAGGTTTGCCCAGGAGCATGAGAGGTTCCTTGGACCAGCATGAAGCCATAAACAATGCCGAGTGGAGAGAACAGCACGTT
This sequence comes from Peromyscus attwateri, assembly GCA_902168425.1. Taxonomy (NCBI): domain Eukaryota; kingdom Metazoa; phylum Chordata; class Mammalia; order Rodentia; family Cricetidae; genus Peromyscus; species Peromyscus attwateri. The sequence goes on from CABHPP010118751.1 coordinate 42,359, forward strand.
AAAACCCTACTTACAGAAGAACAACTTTGGTAACCCGTAAGATGCACAAGATGAAGACGACATACCAGCCACTGAAAAAAAGCTGTCGTTGCTGTGAAGAACAAACAATAAAAAGATCGTTTTTATGTAATGGTCTGACACACTTTCCGGCTTCATCCTGGCATGAAAGCAATGTAGATTCCATAGAAACTGTACTTCAAACTTGGAATCCTGACCTTCTAGGCTACTGGGAACACAGCTGGACCCTGCTGCGCTGCACAGCTGCAGCAGCAGTCACCAGGGGAAACAGCTGACTCTCTATGGGGTGAGGAGCTGTGGAGTGCTCCTTGGGTACCATGTGAACCACATTTTTTTGACATTTTCAACTTCTAACCGGTTTATCGAGAGGTAATCCCATCAGAAGCTGAGCATCTATATTACAAAAATAGAGCGTTCCACAGCTGAAATGAGGAAGAATTTAAACACAACTACCTGAAGACACTATAAGGAAACCCCAAAGAAAGCAGAGGGGAGGTCATGCTTTAGCAGGTAGGACTCAGAGAGCAGTCAGCGGACAAACCTGGGCTGAAAGTAAAATAGAGATCGAGGTAGGTGGCAGACAGGACCCATCAGAGAAGCATGAGGACCAAACCAACTCATTAACCCCTTCAAACCCGGGCAAATTTCTGAGTAACAATGTGTCCCAGGACCCCTGAAACCACAGTCAGCGAGTGACTCACCAATGGCTATGGCTCATGACAGAGGAGGAATACTGTGAAAATCAGCAAAATAAAGGTACATGGGTGACATGTGTATGGTGCTGGGCAGGCTAAGTTTGAAAGATATCCTCTCTGTGGGGTCACACAGGTCAGACACTTGCATAATCCTGAAGCAAAGAGCTGCCATCTCATAACCCGGATCTGAAAATGCCTAAAGAGCAAAGGGCACAGTAGACATCACCCCTCTAAAGTAGCAAAGCTGTTTTGTCTTGAAGTCTCTGAATAAAAAAAGCGAAGATATAAATTCCCTGATGAGAAAGAGTGGAAAGGTCAAAAATACATTGTAGGCCAGTAATAAAATCTAAAACATGAAGCATTTAGACCAAACACGAGAAACCATCCTTATGATGTGGGGAGAGATGAAGGTCTCTTGAGTCACAAAAAAGCGAAGTCATGAAAGGAAGAAGAAAACAGATTCTTCATCAAAATTTAAAAGTCTCACAAGCACAGGGTGGGGGGAACAGATGTAAAACACTGAGCTCAATACCAACCTGCGTTTGCCTGTTGGGGCTGTTTACACTATTTATGAACAATAGAACTTTACTGCTCACAGTCAAGGTGCAAGCAGACTGAAGTGTCCAATGGGGAGCAATCCTCCCAGATGGGAATGTTTGTGTGATCTCAGAGTAGAAGGTCCTGGCAAACTCTGGGGCCTTTTATGAAGTCACAAGTCACCTGGTAGGGCCCTCATGACCTCCAATACTGACTAACACTACTGCCACGGGGATTATATTACAATGTTTGAAGGGAGGGGAGGGAGAAGAACCCTGATACAAACACAGTATTACACCACCAGACCCCTCTGAGAAATGTCAATGAAATGCATCCTCTTTTCTAGCAAAGTGTTAAACAAGACAAAGTTAGTTCTGTCTTTATAAAGAAACTGTAAAGGCATCAT
>CABHPP010118752.1:0-11621 GCA_902168425.1 Peromyscus attwateri
ATATATATATATATATAATATACATATATATATCATCAGTATGAACTCATATTCATCTGTTCTTCAATAGCTTGTAAATATGGAAAGGTGGTCATCCTTGTTTGCAATCTCCAGTTGAAATTTTTCATATTTTCATCATGAAGTGTGTTTTGTACATGTTGGTCATTAATAATATCAGATTAAGGAAGCTTCTAATTTACAAAGAGATTTTATGTTTAAAATTATGAGTATGTATTGTGCTAATATTTTATCTACTGAGATAATCACATTTTAGTTTGCTAATTTAAGAAATTATATTGGTTTTGCTTTTAAATTTTACAGCAAACCTTGCATTCCTGGGACAAACTACAACTTGATCATGAAATGACAGATTACATTTGATTTGCTCAACTTTGTTTCATTTTTTTCTTTTCATTTATATTCATAAAGATTTTCTTGTAATGGCAAATATTATCATCAAGATTTTGCAAGATTTATAGAATAAACTGAGTAACGGTGCCTCTTTGATACATTTTTTCCTTTTCTTTATCTTTATTTTTTTAGGATCAAACTAGATTTCATTTCAGTTACAAAAATTTAGAGAGCTGACCTACCCTGGTGATAGGATGGCCAAACACCCTAATTGTCGTGCTAAAAACCCCATCCAGTGACTGAGGGAACTAGATGCAGATATCCACGGTCAGGCCCCGGGTGGAGCTCCAGGAGTCCAATCGGCGAGAAGGAGGAGGGTTTATGTGAGCAAGAGTTGTTGGGACCAGGGATGGATGGAATACAGGGACAAGTGGCCAAACGAATGGAAACACATGAACTGTAAACCAATGGCTGAGGGGCCCCCAACTGGATCAGGCCCTCTGAATGGGTGAGACAGTTGATTGGCTTGATCTGTTTGGGAGGCATCCAGGCAGTTGGACCGGGTCCTGTGCTCAGTGCATGTATTGGCTGTTTGAAACCTGGGGCTTAGTAGAGATGCTTGGCTCAGCCTGGGAGGAGGGGACTAGACCTGCCTGGGCTGAGTCCATCAGGTTGATCTCAATCCTCGGGGGAGTCTTTGCCCTGGAGGAGATGGAAATGGGGGGGGCGGGGCCGGAGGGGGGAGAACGGGGGAATCTATGGCTGATATGTAAAGTTGAATTATATTGTAAAATTTAGAGAGTATACAGAGAGCTCTCACAAATTCCTCACCCAGTTTCCTCCATTATCAGTACCTTATTGGGTATATTATCAAGATTAAGAAAGCGACATTGCTACATTATTATGATAATTATAAAGGCTAGACCTTGTTCCCACTAGATTTGTTCCAGAATCCATTGCATCACATTGCTTTTTTAAAACTTTATACAAATTTTAATTAAAAAATTATTTTCATACAATACATTTTAAGCATACTCTTTCCCCTCCCCTAACATCTCCCAGATCCTCCTCTGTTTCCCTACTCCCACAATTCCATGCTCCCATGTCCACTCCACATTTCTTTCTCTCTCTCTCTCTCTCTCTCTCTCTCTCTCTCTCTCTCTCTCTCTCAAAATATTTCTTTAAATAGTTGGTAAGTTCTCTGGCAAAGCCACTTTTTACAATTTTCTATGTGTGAAAGCCATATTACTGTGAATTCTACTTATAATACTTTTGACATTACACTTTTCTAAAAACTATACAACAACTTTTTTAAAAACTGCTGATTTCATCTAACTCTTTAAACTTAATTGAGGGTTGGGGATTTAGCTCAGTGGTAGAGCGCTTGCCTAGCAAGCGCAAGGCCCTGGGTTCGATCCTCAGCTCCAAAATAAATAAATAAATAAATAAATAAAATAAATAAATAAACTTAATTGAATATAGTCTTATGGCTTCCACTTACTATCAGTGTCTGCAAAGTCTCTAACAATGCTGTCCTTTTTTCATCTCAGTTGTTTGTTCCTTCCCTTGTGTTTTGCCCCAAACACTATTATCAGTGATTTATTTATTTTCTTTGTGTTCTTAAAGAGCTGGTTTTCTAATTATTTTTAGGTAAAGGTCACAGTATACTTCTGAGGCTGGCCTCAAACTCCTGGACTCTGATGATCCTCCTGCCTCAACCTCCTAAGCAGCTGAAAATATAGGCACATACTATCCATCCAGGCTCAACATCTGTTTAGATTTTTCTCACTACATATTCAGTTTTTCTCTTTGACAAATAGGTATACATAGTTTTTCTTGTTGCCTTTGTTTTCCTTCCTTCAGATTTAATTTAATACAAGTTCTCTAATTTCTTGAGATGAGTTCTTACATTCATATTTTATAGCCTTCTCATTTTTTAACACACGCATTTAATGCTACAATTTTTTTGACTGCTCATTATTTTGGCTACCTTATGTGTATCATATTTTCTTTATTATTTGGTTAAAATAATTTTCTTACTGTCTGTTAATGACTTTTTGTGGATCTATTTCATTTTCCCTGAAGTTAAGGAACAGACTCTCCACGAACTCAAATTTCACTAGTGTGACATTTGTTAGATCTCTAAAATAAGCACAAGTCTGAATAAATGTGTCCAAGGACTTAAAAGCACATCTACATCCATTCTTCAGTTATTAGATCAGTGTAATGTTCCTCATGTGGCGATTCTATCATTTGATAGATGTAGTTTTTTAATATTTTTGGTATGTATATATATATGTGGGTGGGTGTGGTGTGTGGATGGTATGTACACATGTTGGGAGCACCATGTGCAGAACACACACAGGAGGCCAGAGAACACTGTACTCCCCACTTCCTCACTTTCCACATTCACTTTGTACCAGGTCCCTCACTAAATTTGGAGCAAGGCTAGTAACCAGCAAGTCCCAGTGAGCCTCCTGCCTCCACTCCCCACACCACTGGGGTTACAATCATGTGTGCAGTCACTCAACTTCTTTGAAATGTGAGTGCTGAGTCCTGACCTCAGGTTCCCATGCTTCCACAGCAAGCACTGTCACCCACAGAGCCATCTTCCCAGCTCCAAGGTGACAGTAGTGTTAACCAAATCTTACCATCCTGATTTTTGTCTGTTTATATTGTCAATTACTAAGAGTGGTACTTTAAAGTCTTCCATTCTGGACATAGAGTGGTTTCCTTTGTATTTTATTCCATCAAGCTTTTGCATAATATATTCTGAGGCTGTGTTGTGAGGTAGATGCAAACACATTCAGAAATGACCCAGGTTCTAGGAACATTGGCTTTTGTGTTGACTAAAAATAACCTCTATCTTTGCAACGCCTCTGGCTTTCTTTCATCTGATACTACCACCCACCCACGTACTTTTTGTTGATCTTCCTATGGAATTTGAATGCCATCCTTCGAGTCTTGCTACTTTGGGCACTAGAAGACAGTGTTCCGTTGTCTTCTGCCCTGTACTGTTACTATCAACAAGTTAGATATCAGGAAGGAAACTAGCCTACCAATGCTGGATATTGATGGGCTGCCTATACTAGCCTGCCAATGCTGGATATTGATGGGCTGCCTATACTAGCTTGCCAATGCTGGATGTTGACAGGCTGCCTATACTAGCCTGCTAGTGCTGAGTATTGATGGGCTGCCTTATACTAGGCTGCCAGTGCTGGGTATCAATGAGCTGCCTACTTTCAACATACTTTGCAAGGTATGTTTCATGTCACTAATGATGCAAATGGAATTCTCAAAAATATGAGAAGTTGAAAATATTAATATTTCCTAAAACACAGGTTGAAGGTTTAAAAGGTATCCTTTTTTTTTTTTTTTTTTTGAGACAGGGTTTCTCTGTGTAGCTTTATGTCTTTCCCGGATCTCACTCTGTAGACCAGACTGGCCTCAAACTCACAAAGATCCGCCTGGTTCTGCCTCCTGAGTGCTGGGATTAAAGGCATGTGCCACCACCGCCCGGCTAAAAGGTATCCTATAAACAGGGTGTTCAAGGACTTGATAAGTCAGTGCTAAAAGTCCCAGAGTCAATAAAGTAATATTAACAATGAAGTAATGAAGCTTTGATGAAAGACTACTGGAAAAACATGATTTTTATACAAAAAGAATTCAGTCCATCTTGTTCTCTTAGAATTCATCTGGGCTGTTACCTTGTATTAAGTCATGAAAAGCATCAAACTTCCCTATGTGTTGACTATGTTCTTGAAATCTTGCACAGACTTACCTACAATGTGCTGTGTTATCAGATTTTCCTTAGGTAAAAGAAAATAATATCTCCCCACACATACATTCACCCCACTAGATATAGATAAAAGCTCTCATGGATTTGCTATCTCAAGAACTTCTGAGAAAATTTTCTAACACATCACACTTTGTTGTATAAACAAAGCCAATAATGAACGGCTGTAAGGGTTTGTTTCATGAATAACTGCCCTAAATTTGTTATGGGGGTATGACCTCAATTTTGACTTTACCTTCAAGCATGTTTAAGGCCAGATCAGAGACTCAACAAAGAAATAAGATCTTTATGATCTACATATTAATTTTCTGTTAATTTTATTATTATTTATTCATACTTTAGGGATATGTTATATATATATATATATTCATGTCATAAGACATCTTACATTTTGTTAATATGTATTATAGGTATAACTTGTTGCTTTTTAAAAATATCAAGTGACATAATAAGTTGTCCAGGAAATAATTTGTTCAAATAAAAAGGATTTAAAACAACAGATTATTATAGACAGGGAATCCTACAAATTAGTACATGATCAGAATTCTAAAATAAACCACCTAATTATGAAGCCTGAGCTATACATCAAATTAGTGATTTAATTTTATTTCTCTTTTTATTTTAAAATCAAAGTATTTAGCAATGTAATCACATTATAGAAATTTAAGAAAATAAAAGAAATTGGGCTTTTTCTGTTTTGAGTTATCTTTTCGTGGTTTTCATTCTGTTATAAACTAGAATAATAGTATTTTCTTACATATTTAAATTTTAAGCTTTTTCTTATTTTTTGATATCTTAGAGGCAAGCTGCTGATTTGATCATTATACATTCTATAAGTGTACTGAAGTGTCATAATGCACCTTATAACTATATACTGTTTGTGTGGATTAAAATCAAAATATTGTTTTAAAACTAGTTGTCTTAAGAATAAAAATGTTAGCCAGGTGTGGTGGCACACACCTCTAATCCCAGCACTCAGGAGGCAGAGGCAGGCGGATCTCTAAGTGTAAGGCCATCCTGGTCTACAGGGCAAGTTCTAGGACAGCCAGGACTACACAGAGAAACTCTGTCTTGAAAAAAACAAAAAAAAAAAACAAAAAAAAACCAAAAAAAATTCAAAATTTTTTAAATATATTAATACTTCCTAAAACAATAATAGAAGTGAAAATTATGAAATTAGTACCAATATATATTTATATTTTCCTTATCATTAGTAGTACCATAGTCATATTTTTATAAAATTCTTGAAGTAAATTATATACTATGACTTTGAGACCCAATTTTTAGTCTATTTAAGTTTAGCTCCCTTATGGTAACTAGTAGTTCCCCATGCTCCAATGAATGGCCCCAATCCATACAAACACAGGCAGCACTAACTGGACTTAATGAGTTGTCAAAAAAATGTAAAGTTATAGAGCTGGGAAGGAGGTGAAGTGGGATTATGGGTGGAGTTGGAAAAGGAAATGGGGGAGATATAATTTTATTGTCTGCATGTATGAAATTCTCAAAAATATTTTTTTAATCTTAGCTCCTTTAACAACCTCCCATATTCTGGGTTTTCTTCATTAGTTCTTGTTTAAAGATAGGTAGGTAGGTAGGTAGGTAGGTAGGTAGATAGATTCACACATACATACATACATATATTGATAGATACAGATACATGCATAGATGATACATAAATAAATGATAGACACATTGCTAGATAACAGATCGACAGAAAGACGGACAGTTTTTTTTTGTTTTTGTTTTTGTTTTTGGTTTTTTTTTTTTTTTTTTTGGTTTTTCGAGACAGGGTTTCTCTGTGTAGCTTTGCGCCTTTCCTGGAGCTCACTTGGTAGCCCAGGCTGGCCTCGAACTCACAGAGATCCGCCTGCCTCTGCCTCCCGAGTGCTGGGATTAAAGGCGTGCGCCACCAACGCCCGGCTCAGTTTTTTAAGTTTTTTGTTTGAAGCAGAAGCCCATGTAACTCAGGCTGGCCTCAGGAGTACACCACCACTCTTGGCTCTTTCCCAACTGTTGTTTGTAGACAGACAGTTGGACATTATGTAGTACACAGAACAATTCACTGTGTAACCAGGCAGGGCACTACAGGATGTTTAGGCATTCTGGCATGCTGGCCAAGAGCATCACTCCAATAATGTTTAGGTAAAAAATGCTCTCCCCAGTCAGAAGACAGGAATTTGAAGGTTTACAGCACGGAGATAACAAATGTTTGAGGAGATGGATGTTCTCCCCGATTTTAATATCACACAATGTACGCACATACTGAAACAGCATATGAAGACATGAATAGTCATAATTATGTGTCGATTGAAAAATAAAATATTTTAAGTGTGCTTTTGTAAATTTTCAAAATAGCATCATTTTACTTATTTTGTAGCTTTGGGAAATGAACCTAGGGCTTCATGCATTCTGGGCAATCTCTCTACTTCTGAGCAACATCATCAGCCCTCTTTTCATTTTTCAGTTTGAAGTAGGTCTCAGTCACCCAGACTGAACTTAGCTAGAGAAGGCCTGGAACCTGTGATCCTCCTGCCTCAGCTTCCTAAGTAGCTGGGAATAAAGATCTGCACTAAGGGACCAACTTTCACTTAAAAAAAAATTAGGCTGGAGAGATAGCTCAGTGGCTAACAATTTGCTGCTCTTGCAGAGGGCCCAAATTGGGTTCCCAGTGCCTACAAGTTGCGGGAGATCTGACACCTTCTTCTAGCCTCCACAGACACCTGCTTGCAAGTGGCACACATGCATATAATGGGATGTGCCCGCACACACACACACACACACACACACACACACACTAAAAAGAAAATAAAGTAAAATAAATGAATCTTTAAGAACTAAATAAATCTGTAAAATTATCTCTGAAAAAAGTGTTAGCCTAAAGCACACGTGCACTGCAGGATCATCTTTAAAGAGACAAAGAGCCCCAGGCAGCAGCCAGTGTGCCTCATTATCTCCCACACCTGGACAACTCCTAACACTGGTCTCAAACACAGCGAAAACAAGTCCTTGTTTCTGCCCAGGACCAAGTTTAAAGGTGAATGACAAACACTGACATTTTTCCTCATGTCAGAGGCTAGCTGGCTCTTATCTTCAGTGATGCAAACCTTTCACACTGTCAACCGCTAGGAAGCCACCACATGGTTTTGTTTCCATCGCTTTGAAATTCTCAGCAACCTTATCGATAGAATCATGAAGACACCGAGACTTAGAAATTAAAGAATTTTTTAAATTATTAAGCAATTCTACAGTGCCAATGCACTCTTACTGTTCCACTGAGAGCCACTAGTCTTTGAAAGCCCGTTACCCACACCCATCCCGACACTCTCCTACCTCCTCACCCCTGTACACACACACACACACACACACACACACACACACACACACACACACACACACATTTCTCTCTTTCTGTCTCTTTGCCTCTGTGTAGCTCTTTCCCCCTGTCTCTCCCTCTCTCCCTCTGTCTCTCTCTCACCTCTCTCTTCTCTCTTCTCTCTTCTCTCTTCTCTCTCTCTCCTCTTCTTCTTTCTTCTTCTTCTTCTTCTTCTTCTTCTTCTTCTTCTTCTTCTTTCTCTCTCTCTCTCTCTCTCTCTCTCTCTCTCTCTCTCTCTCTCTCTCTCTCTCTCTCTCTCTCAGAAAAATGTGCCTAAGATGGACCTGATAGGGTCCTAGCTGTCAGCTCAACCTTGCCCACATCCTCTGCTCCTGTCATTGTTCAACTACACATCCTCCTCACGTGTCAACACAGTTCCTGAGTTTTTTCTGCTTCCCTGGTGCCAGTAGTTCAGACCTAAGGCGGTCTGAACCCCATGTCCCTACCTTTACAGCACTGCATTCCTCGTGGATGTTTCCGAAGCAGTTTGCCACCCTCTCACCTACTCAGCCCTTCCATTTGATGTCTAGCAGGCTCCACCCTCAGTTCAGAGGATGAATTAAGATATCCTCAGAGCCTAGACCTGAAGTGACCGATGCGCGCGGGCCAATCCGCTGCCCATGCGCGCTCAGGGCCTTATGCTCCACCTCTCTGGCTCTCAGCCGCTCCGTTTCCTTGGCAACGTAGTACACAGTGCGAACCCTAGTAGTGCACGATGTGCTTCAGCAAAGTAGATGAGAAGAGTAGCAGAGGACTACGGAACAGACAGCAGAAAAAGGGTAAGAAGACCAGCAGAGATGAACACGGAGAAAGTACAGCTCGCTCACTCGCTCCGTGGAGTTGGAGTCACGCAGCGAGGTTTACGTAAGCGTTGGCCGCCGGGTTGTCCTCTCGACCAGCCCCGATGCTTCCCTCCACCCTCGTGCTCACTTGGAGTTTCTCCTCTTGATCTTTAGGGAAGGTGGATGATTACTCCTTTGGGACACGTCAGAAGAGGAAACTCTTTCCTCACTACCACCCCCCAACCTGGTTGGGGAACACGTTTCTCCCTGTCAGGGGATCGCCCCACACAGGCCCGGGGTGTTACACGGCAGCAGATGTGAGTATTCACCTCCCTTCAGTACCCTATGGAAGGATACACAAGTGTTCTGACAGAAAAATTACTCTATGTGTGCCTTTTTTTTTATCTGGGTGCCAACATGAGAAGGAGCCCCGGTCCGCAACCAGCCGTAGAGCCAATGTGTAAAGGCCCATAGTTCACCCCTTTCCATCCCCACCAAATGCAAGCTGTGTCCGTATGCAATCCCTGCTCCATCTTTACTTCCAGCATCCCTTTGAGCTGATGTCAGTTTCTTCCTGCTTAGTTCAGTCCTCGGGCTGCCTCTTCCATAAACGCAAATTCAGTTGTTACAGGGCTCTGAAGATGGAAGTCACTGGAATTCACAGAAATTCAATGTATTCCTCTATCCAGCCAGACTTCTTTGCAAAGTCACTTGTGTTGTTTGTTTAACACTATGGTTTTAACTGTAAAAGAATCAAGACAAGAAAAAACAATAATGTCTTGCAAAGAAGTTCACATAGGAGCATTCTAAATTCACTCCACTTTGAAGGCTGCTTTATGATTGTATTACTGATATTTTTCTTCTCCTCCCCCCTTCCCTCTCTTCCTTCCACCGGAAGTGGAATGGTTTAGCATACAGCCTGTCTCATATCCCGACCAGTACAAAAGGTTATGCTATTGGAGCCAGGACAGCCGTGAGGTTTAAGCCAATCAGCAAGGTAATGTTCTGGGATTGTAAAGCGGTCCATGTGGCAACATAAAAAGTTGAGGCATTAACACTGCCAGCAGGAAGTAACCCTGGGAGAGTGAAAACAGTTCACTGAAGAAATAGTCCTCAGACAGAGCTTTAATAACCTAAAGTTAAAATATAGAAGCTAAGTTTATTTACATCACACTATCTTGTCAGTTAAAGGACAAATTCCAACTGTTTCATTGTGCGTGAGTGTGTGTCTGACTAGATTTCAAGTCTAATTGTGAGCAGAAACAAAATCCTTATCTTTCTCCTTTTTCTGATGAGTTCTGAGCCTAGACTATACCAGGCAAATGTGCTTCCACTGAGCTACAGCCCCTGACTAACTAAGAGTCTACTTTCCTGCTGGACAGTCTAGGACTGGCAATACTAACTATAAAAATATCCCAGTGGTAAACTTTACCAACTTGCTTTGATTCTTTACCCATTATATATATATTTACATATATATATTTACATATATAAATATTTACATAGCTCAACCACATCCATATTTAAGGTTTTTGCCTACATAGGCCTATTTCTACACCTTTGACACACTGAACTGTAGCTGATTTATAAGCAGTATTAAATGATTGTCCTGTTTTATCTTAAATAATTTGTGATAATATAGATATTTTATCAGCCTCTAACACACAAGTCTTTTGTGATTACAGGATGTGACACCATATCCAGGAATGTACCAGAAAGTTTGTACTTGGAATGAAAAACCCAAACAAAGTTTTGCGCCATTTAATGCCTTGATGCCTCGATTTAGGAGTGAAGCTCAGGGCAATTCTTATCCTGGGTATGTCTCCTGTTTACTGTGCATTTCATAGGAAAGAAGCACATAAAGCAGGAATTACATCAAAACTTTCCCAGCTAAATCTGTAAAGACTTAACCTCTAACTTCCCTGGTCTCTGGTACTGTATCATTGTAGAACCAGTTATTAATTCAATAGATATTTACTAATGTGTCAGGAGGTTTTGTATCTTCCACAGATCATTCAGTATACCCACCTAACAGGGATCCTGATCTCTTGGAGAGTAAGTCAGAACCAAAGAAATCAGAATTAATAACTCAAGGAAATGCCAGCAGTAATAAGGATTTATTAGTCAAATTGTAACACTTCCAGGAGTGAAGGGAACCAAGTGGCAGTTCCCTCAAGACAGTATCTGTAAGCTAAGACTACCATGGGCACACTACAAATGTGGGGAGCTGGTGTTGTCCTATAAAGACATTAGAACAGGATTACAATGTGACAGAGTTATAAGTTGGAGGCTACCTTGTCTGAGATTATTAAGGAAAACACTCAGCAAATGCCACTTGATCTGAGATCTGAATGAATAGATTAAGCCAGTCCTGCTAAGTGGTTTTAATCTATTGTGTGGAGACAGAGCACCCCAGGCAGAAAGAACAGTGAGTGCAAGTACTTTAAGTTGAGAAGACATTGGATCAGATAGAAAAGGAAGACATGATCATGGCTGGAGTACAGTGAGAACAGGAGGAAATGTGAACACAGAAGGGCAGGTTAGAGTATCTAGGCCTTGAAAGCCAGTGGGGTTTAGTCTAGATGCCTATGAACCCACTCAGTATATGCACTTGCAGTGGAAATAGTCAAAAATCTTTCCATAACTGATGAGAAATCCAAGGACCAGAGAACGAAGGTAACTTTTCCAAGCTTGTGTTAAGGAAGTTAGTCTTGATTCTGTATCTACTCTACAAACTGTTCCTCACAATAGAATCTATAACAGCTTTACAAACACAAGCAACTCAAAAATAATATTGTTGTCAAGAACCAAAGTAACTGATTCTGCTTTGCTTGTCCCTAGATTTCAGAAAGTTTGTCTCTGCATATATTTCACCAAGTTCAAATTGTGGGCAGTACTAATCCATCACCATGGTGGGTCCCTTATCAGTCACTCTCCTGGGATCCTCTTTCAGCTAAGGACACTAAATTACAGAAATACTGTAGATTAAATATCTAAACAGTCTTTTTTTAATTTATTTTATTTTACAATATAATTCAACTTTACATATCAGCCATAGATTCCCCCGTTCTCCCCCTTCCCGCCCCGCCCCCCTCCCCCTCCCTGCCCACCCCCCATTTCCATCTCCTCCAGGGCAAAGACTCCCCCGAGGATTGAGATCAACCTGGTGGACTTAATCCAGGCAGGTCTAGTCCCCTCCTCCCAGGCTGAGCCAAGCGTCTCTGCTAAGCCCCAGGTTTCAAACAGCCAATTCATGCACTGAGCACAGGACCCGGTCCAACTGCCTGGATGCCTCCCAAACAGATCAAGCCAATCA
>CABHPP010118753.1:0-13403 GCA_902168425.1 Peromyscus attwateri
AGGTAGCCATTTACCTCTTTTAGTGTCAGAAATAAACAGCTATGTTTATTTTCTTCACTTTCCATTGCATTGTATTTTCTTGTACATATACTGAGGACCACTTCAAACCCTTTTATAACTGTTGTCTCACACACCAAATATGATCTGAGAAACTGAAGTGGAGGGAAATTTTGGTACATTTAGGATTTTCTATTACTTGCTCTTCTCTTATTTCCTGTGTTGTGTGCTCATCATTTTGTCTCCCATACATCTTGACAGCAGAACTGCTATTAACATTTCATTCTTCAGGTGACTTGTGTCTTTTTCTCCCTAAGCCTGTATTATTTGTATTTTTTTTAATTTATAACTGTTTTTAGTTTCATTTTAAAAAATTATATTCTACTATTCACTTTTCTTGTGTGTGTCACAGGAGTTAGACAGGCTTGTCTAGCAAGTGCCTTTAATGAATGAACCATCTCACCATCTATTATTTATAATTTTGTTATTTATAATTTCTGTTGCAATTATCCATTTATTCTATAGACAAATATATTACTTCTTTACTGTCCTCAATTCTATTTATCTCATGTGCTATTTTTTATTTCATTTGTTGATTTCTACTTTTAGAATTTTCATTTAATTTCTATTTTTTCCTGTTTACTTTTGATGAATTTTTCACTTCTCTGAAGAGACATATTTATTCATTTATTTATTGATTTTCTGTGGTCTGAGCCTTGAGTCTTGTACATCAATATAAATGTTCTACCTCTGAACTGTATCCTGAGTCTTTCATTTTCTCAGATGGATTTTTAGTTACTCATTGACACATCCCCACAAAGCATGTGCTAAGGACATGCCAGGGTGCTCAGGATGATCACAGAGGTGTACTGCATTATAAGTCACCATGCATTTGCCCATGGCTCCTTTGCTAGGATTTCCTCATTACTGACGTTGTTGTTCTCCTGACAGCAGAGGGGTGAGGGGTGAGCTCATTGCCTCTGGTCAATGTTTAAACGTGCTGACTTATTAGTGGACAGGAGTGGAGTACTCAGAAGTCACCAGGTTTGATAGAAATCCAAATGTTTCTCTTGGTCTCCACTTATATTATTTGAGGTTAGTGTTCATTACATCAAATGAATCTCATGTGATACTCCCTTTTTGGGTGAAAGCACATCTCATTATCTTTTGTTCATAAAAGAATCTTGGCCACCCACTCAGGTTACTTGTATCATGGATCAGAGTGGCATTATATTTTACTCTGATGTGTTAGCTGTAGCAGAACTACTATTACTTCTAAAAGTTTTCATTTTTATTTTTATTTTGGGGATATAAGGGTTCCATCTGTGATATATTCACATTGTTTTGTGATTTAGAAGATAAATAAGAAATTCAAACATTTCAATATTATTTCTAAAAAAAACAGAGTTTTAAAGTAAGTCAGTGATTCAAGAAATGATTAACAAGAATAAATATATTTTTCTTTATATTTTATTATATTCACATTTTAAAACTGTCATTATGTATATTAATAACACAAATCATTGTGTATACTTTTATGAATTAGAAAATAAGTTTGTATCTTATTTTATTTTGTGTTGTTAAAATGGATGCCTTTTGTGTATAAATATATTTATACAGAAATTAATTCGATATATATATATATATATATATATAAACAAATTAGTCTTACTTACCTGTTTTCTTGCTGTGATAAAATGCTCTGAAAAAGCAGCTTAAGGTAAGCTCACAGTTTAAGTTAGTCTATGCAGTCAATGCTCAGGAAGTTGGAGTTGCTGGTCACATTGCATATACAGTCAGGAAAAAGTAGCAATTGGTATCCATGACACTTTCTTCTTATATTGTACAGCCCAGGACCCTAGCCCAGGAAATGATGCTGTCCAACTTTTGGGCCTGCCTTCTATCTCAATTAGCCTAATTAAATATTCCTTCTCTGGTATACCAGGTGGATCTAGGTCTTGTCAATTGGACAATCAGCATCAATCATCATTACATATATTTGTAGCACAGTTGAACACACTTGAAATATTACCTAGAACTCTAATTTATTTTTATTGATGTAATTAGATCCTTATTTATTTGTTTCATGGTGCATTTACTAATGAAATATTTCAGCAAGTAAGCTAATCAAATTCCTTTATTTAGAAGAGTAGTCCTCAGTTGAGGCATGTGGCAATTCTTGGAGGAAACAGTTTTTATTATCAAAACTACTTGAGTGGTATCTCATAAATAAAGTCCAGCAATCTTCTAAACATCCTGTGGTGTGTAGGACAAAAGAACTCTCCACCCACGCACATGCCTGCAATAATGAATTCGTCTGGTCAGAGTGCCTATGGTTCGGGTTAAGAAGCCCAGGAATGGACAAATACGTTTAGGATCTCACTAAGTACTGAAATATTTTAATTTTCTAAACATCAAATTTGTTTATATTCTCTGACTGCTCTAGAACTTACCAGGTTCTTGTAGAGAAAGTGGCTCAGAACCTGAGGTTCAACAAAGGGCAACTATGATCAACCTATCAAGCCATATGTTTTCCTAGAATTGCTGGTTCCTAGGAAGGCCATATCTCTTTTGAGGATGCACTTTTCTATAAGCCAAAACCAATCTCTAAACATCCATAGCCAGAATGAGTCTGAGTCCTGACACATCTGGGAGTATAATCCCTGTTCCTCTGTGGTCTTTCTGTGAGCAGGCCACATCACATACTTCAAATGTCTATTATTCAGTTGCTTTATTCCGCGTTGATGGAATATCCAGACAGAATTCTTCTAAAAAGCAACATGATTTTAGTCTAATTTGCACTGAATTCCTTATTTGCTGCTGCTTTTCTCACAACTCCCTCCTATTCCATCCTCTCTGAAAACTATGTTGCCTTCTTTTATTTTATTTTTGTAAAAAACAAAACATAATTAAGGCATGATTCACACATACATATTTTAAATACATTTACAAAGTTTTGCAACTGCAACAGTAAAACAATTTTAGAACACTTTCAACACTCACACAACATCTCTGGACTCCTTTAACTGAAACAATACTACAGGATGCAAACTGATTGCAGGAACAACAACAAAAAAAAAAAAAAAAAAAAAAAAAAAACCAAAAACCTCATCCCTTGCTTTTACATATTAAGTGAAAAAGATAAAACAAACCTGCAAGTGGTCTTTGGGTGAAGCCTGTACACTTCTCCACCTTGGCATAGGCGTCTTTAGACTGTTGGGCTAAACTGTCTGTGTCATCCACAATCTTCTCTTTGGTGCTTGTTTTGGGATTGAAAAAAATGCATCCTGCAGTTCCTTTCTTCAGAGGCTGCTAAGCTCATGAATTGAAGCACAGCCAGAATAAAAATGACCAACTTTGTTACCAAAACTGTTAGGGTTAGATCCTGGGCTTTGGCAGCCATAATAAGCTAGGATTGATTGGCTAGTTGTCTTCCATAGACCAATTAAAGAGATAAACTATAGTAAAAATCAGAGAGTGGAGATGTATTTGATGTGGCCACAATCACAAAAAGAACAAATAAAAAGGTCTAGGGCTTCTCACTTCAGTGTCCATCTTTGCAGTCTTAACATGAAGTTTTGGTTTACACACTGGCAAGAGGCATGTACTAATGAAGCAGCCCCTGTCAAAGACCTATCACTCATGCATAATTGTCTTGGCTCCAGTCTCTCCCACAAAGTGGCCTGATAACTTGTCAGAACTGGATGATATCTTTTTCTGGGAGAGAAGTTCTTTCTCTTGTTGGCACCATGTTTGGCCTTTTTCAGGATGATAATCCTGAGGAAATTCTAGTGTTAGGACCCGCTGTCACAATAGTCTGATAGCCAAATCCAGGGGGTAGGAATATCTTCCCTCCTGCCAGGGCAATGTACAGAGGAATTCCTGGAAGGAATTGGAGTCTGCAAAGGCTGATTGACTACAACTTTAGTGATAGTTGTATGTAGATTGGGATACTTCAGGTCCATGGCCTGATGGTAATTTATCTTGGGCTAGCTTTATTCCCTTAAGTAACTGTCCCTTGCCCATGGCTATGTCTGCCCTAACATCCTGTGATTAACAGACAAAAACCATTTGGAATGCATTAATTAGATAAAATTCTGTTTTTGACCAACAAGGCACTGAAAATTCTTTCTGATGGCATTTGATATCTATAGCTAAGGTTTCTTGGCTTAGCTGATACTTCTCTGATGTTTCCACACATGTATTTAGACTTTTGACTGTTCCTGTGCTGTTACTATATAAAGTTCATGAAAATGCTTCTGTGTTGGGACATGAAATTTGGAATAACCTAATGCTGTGCTTCTGGGCCATTTTTACTCATATTGTACTTTATAATATATCATATCCTATTCCC
Source organism: Peromyscus attwateri (assembly GCA_902168425.1). Classification (NCBI taxonomy): domain Eukaryota; kingdom Metazoa; phylum Chordata; class Mammalia; order Rodentia; family Cricetidae; genus Peromyscus; species Peromyscus attwateri. Next base: position 4,352 of record CABHPP010118753.1, read on the forward strand.
TTTGAGGTTTGAATTGTGCTTTCATTGAGAACAGTTACTGACTCACTTAAGCACACTTTTAGAATAAAGAAAAAATAAGTTGGGGAAGATAAATAGGAATCTTTGGTCATGAACAAAAAAATTCAACTTGTATGTATTTTAGTAAAGGGATATATATTTTGCTACTTCCCTGGGAAATGGATGGAATCTACTTCCCATCAAAACTGTATGTGCAGTTGTCAAAAAATGTCAGCAGAAACTTCCTCCATTCAGTGATGTCACCTTTTTTAAACTATTGTATTTACTTACTTATTTGTTTGTGTTTATTACTTACTTCGGTGTTTTTTCTTCAAGTGTCAGGAACCAGGACCTTTTCAAGCCATAAGAACAATTTCTTAACCCTGATTATCATGATCCAAGTGCAGGGACAAACTGGGGACAGCCATTTCTATTGCCTATATCAAGCCTATGACACAGGAAAAAAATTTAGACCTCCTGTAAGTCATATATATAAAATTGTGTTAGGACAACTGGAAACTAGCTTATTGAAGATGTGATGGGGGTACTTATGAAGCCTCTCCACCCAAGATAGTATTGGGGTAGAAATAATCTGAGTTTCATAAATGCAAAACTGTGAAATAATCCTGATATCCCTTGGATATTGGGACTTCCCATAATTATAGATATAGGATGTGATTGTGTGTGTACCCATGCGTGTGTGTGTGTGTGTGTGTGTGTGTGTGTGTGTGTGTGTGTGTGTGAATATACAACTGCATTCATATACATGTATAGGGCAGGAATGGTAGAAATATATTAATCTTCAGAGAGCTTACTATAACTCGAATACATTTTAGCTACTATGTTTTATTTGCCACAGCTCTATTTTATTTGGTCATTTTTCTGTATAGCTTGGCTGTCCTGGAACTCCATCTGTGGACCAGGACAGTCTCAAACTCAGTGATTCCTTTGCCTCTGCCTCCCAAATGCTGGCAATAAAGGTGCGTGCTGCCATCCCTGGCTACAACTCCTTATGTTTAGTTTAAAACTAAATTGGCTTCTTTCTTTAGTCAAACTTACTCCTTTCACCAGAATGTTTGTGTAACTACCATCAAGATCCCACCCCACTTGTGAATATAGACAGAATAAAATTATGAGAATTAAATTTAATTAATAATAAAAATATATGTATATTAATTCAAAATATATTTGGTTTGTATATATATAACTTAGTCTTCTTTCGTACATTACAGACCAATATCAGTTCCCCCTTCTTTCCACTCCTTCCATCTTCCAAAGTTCCACTCTTTCTCTGTTTCCCTTCAGAAAAGAGTAGGCCTCTCAGGAGAACCAACTGAACATGACATGACAAGTTACAATAAGATTAGGCACAAACCTCATACCAAGGCTTTTATTTTACCTATCTAATACTTTAAGTGCCTGTAACTTTTTTGTTAGATAGTTTAACTGAGTTCCATAAGTAGAATCTCAGTGTCCAAATATTGAAGGCCAAGTAATACTTAACTCAGATCATAAAATAGCATGTAGGGCCAACAAACCAAGTTTATGACTTCCCATCACATGTCTCCTGGCACCTATCAGGCTTACTATCTTATTTCTCCTTAATTCAAACTTTTTACTACACTACAGTCATAAAAATTTGGAATCTGCTTCACAAGTGTTTGTGTCAATCTTTTTCTTATTCTCTACTGCATTCAAAACTATATCGTCTCTATAATTCAAGTTCACATAAGAATTAAAGATCCCAACATCCGAGAGAGAGTTAGCTGCCTTGTGAGTAGTCACAAAAGCCCATCGCTTCTTTGCTATCACCAATGGGAAACAGCAAACTTAAACACAATGAATTTGTTTGAAACTTTCCAAGAAGGTACTTTGAAAGACTTCAAAAGAGAATAAAATCAGGGTGTCCGTGGATCTTCAAGATGTGTTAAAGCAAGTCCCTTACACCTGACATTTACACCAGATGAAAGTTCACTTTAATTTAGTTTAAAGATTTATTTAGTTTCATTTTACATGTGAATGTTTTGCCTGCATGTATGTCTGTGAATCACATGTGGACAGGGCCTAGGGGGGCCAGAGGAGAACATCTAGTACCCTGGAATTGCAGTCAATGTTGTGAGTCTCATTGTCGATGCTGGGAATCAAGCCGGGTCCTCTACAAGAGCAGCTAGTGCTCTTAACCACTATGCCACCACTCTAACCACTTTATTTTGTTCTTTGTTTGTTGTTTGTTTGAAACAGCTGACAATTGTGTAAAATTCACTGTTATAAAGTCTGTAACATAGAAGTATAAGAGCATAAAGGTTGGTGAAATGAACTAGAACACTGTTTTAATTTTCTTAATGCATAATATAGTTTTACAACAAATTTTACTGTAATAAAGGGAATTCTGTAATTCTTACTGCAATGTCAAAAGCAATAAATACAAATAATTCATTTTCTTATGCAACACAAGCAAAAAGTTAAAATAAATGGAAAAGTGGAAGGGAGAAAGTCAAATATTAACAATTTAGCAAAGAATTACTTATTTTTTGCTGAATTATGAAATGATGCCATAATTTATTACCAACTGTTACTATAACAGCGTCATCAGTTGGGAATGAAGAGTTCAAACATATGAGCCTACAGGTAACCATTCATTTTCAAATCATAATAGTTGCTGTTCTGTTTGTTTCTGACAGAAAGTGTAATACCGCAGGGCTGGCCTTAACTTCACCTTTTAGGTGAGGATGACTTTGAATGTTGATTCTCCTGCTTCTCACCTGGAATTACAGATATGTGGCACCACACCCAACTAAGAATAAATTAACCTAATGTATTGAATGCCAATGACTACCATGGCCAGAGATGTGTAGGACAAATTGGGAAAGGATATAGCAATGACTTCCATAGTAATAGAAATATAGAATTTTACAATATTTTCGGTGCAATGCTTGTCAAAATTCACAGAACCCTTACCACTTTCAAAAAGGATACATTTTAATGTATATGACTTATAGTTCAATGGACTTGACTTTTCCCGTTTTAATTATGGGGTTGGGCTTGTGATCTTAAGGTAGCTTTCAACTTCATCCTTTTGGCACTTTTAAACAGAGATAAATTTGAAAAAGTACTTAAAGAATTTTTAAAATGCTGAATAAAAATTTAAAGAATTATTATCAATCATGTTGGGATTTTTCAGTGGCATTCTCAATGAATGTGTTTATTAAAGAGTGAAATCCTATGCTTCCCTAAAGTCTGAGACATATTAGAAGGAATGATACGTTTGCCTTAGTGTGTGAGAATTTGTACATGTTCTTGCTTGTTTGTTTGTTGTGGTAGATACTGGGAATCTGGGCATTGATAAGATCTACAACATGGGTGACTTTATGTAAATAGGAATGATTCAAAACCATCTTTTGCAATTGCTCTTAACATTCAGATCATTTTCCCAATTAGAGAAGAAAGTGTTTGACAAACTGTTTGGGTTTCATCAAATTTGCAATGTTTGAAGAACAGATCAAGATGTTTGATGAAAATAAGCAGCAGCTGTAATCGCCCTTCCCTGTCGCACTCAGAGTTATTTGGGAGTCGTTCATAAATCCTTATTGCTCACCGACTCATGAACAGATGGCTTTTGGAGGCCATGTTGATGGCCAAGAAATCATCTCATTATTATCATGAAAAGCATCTTCCACTCATCATCTAGATGAATGGGAAAGTGGTATTTCTAGCCCCAAAAGGTGCTAATTAAAATTTAAAGACTGTTACTTCTTTTTTCAGATGGAATCTTCATGAGAATCAGGGCATCACCCAGACTCTAAGATTTCCAGTTCTTCCTGTTAGGATACTTGATTTTAATCTCCAATTTTAAATTCTTAATCTACATCTAGACATGTTGGCCCCCATCTGTCATGCGACCTTCCAAACATCCATCTTCAACTATATCACAGATGCTAGAGGAAGAGTGGGGGAGGAAGCAGTTCTTATTGAGTGCAAGATAATTTATATGCATTATTGCATCCTTTTTACATAAAGATGGAAAGACTTTGGCAACAGTGAGTATATACAAGCTTTAAGATAAGTTCCAAACTAATTTAAAACTACTTTGAATATTTGTTTTGCTATAAAAATAACTAAGGCAATCTGGCTTAATAGAATGAAATGGACTTTGAAATCTAATTAACCTGGATTCAATTCCTTATTCTAGTCTCACTAATCATTTGACTATGGAAAATATCTTACCTATGTAAATACATATGTAATGGGGAAAATAGTATTTTTGGTGATTTTATACAAATGTAATGAGCAGAGATATATGTGAGTTCATAAATGAACCTGGAACAAAATTGGCATTTATTAATACAAAAAATCTTTGTTTTGCATTAAAATTTGATGCCAATCAAATCACCTGTAAAGTAGCAAGGTATGATGTTAAAAGGCTGATTTGAAATTCTGGTTAAGTTGGTAATTTATGCAACATAATGGAGTCCTAAGACAAGGCAAAGAGTATGATTTGGAAGCTTAATCTAAGTCTTCTTTTCTGCAAAGAGTGGGTGGTAATTCTCAAAAGGTAAATTGAAGTAATATTGGAAATAGTTCTGTGGATCATATTGAGGTTGAAACTTATATGAAATAAAACATGTATTTTTTTTTCAGTGTAAGGCCATATACTTTCTTCATTAGAAATTTTATTTAGTAGCAACCAGTACTTCAAGAATTTCTATTTTGAATAAACAAGACCAATGGTATAGAGAAGTTATAAAAATAGACATAGTTTAAATACTCCTTTAATCCCAAACCATCCCAACACTTGAATCTTTTAGCACATGCAAAACTTAAAACTTAAATCTGTCTAGCTTGATGAACCTGTCTGCATCAGTGCCATCTCTCAAAACAAGAAAGTAATGTGGAAGTCCATCAGTCTTAGTGAACACCTCTCGTGTTTCAGCCTCTGCTGTCATTGTTTGAGATTCTCCCATGGAGCTGCAGATGGGATAAGTTGGACAGGGTTCAGATTGGTGAATCAGCTATTAATGAATAGGCGTACAAGACTCTAGCTGTGGTTAGATTAACACAAAATAACCTCAGACTAATGGGAATCTCCACTCATGCCACAATTACAACATATTATATAATTCTCAGAATGGACAAGTGAGTATCTCTTCTCTTTTATACTGTCCCTTAGTTTCCTAATAACATCTATTCTGTCTAAAATAATGAATAAGTCATGTTACATTTATATAGCACATTAGATTTCAAGTATTCTCTCCCACATAAATTCAAATATGCTGTGATAGAAATATTGTATCCTTATATGTAAAATGCTTGGCTGAGCTCTGACTCTTGTCTCCATAAAGTTGTTGCTTTAAGAACAGTTGTTCTTAACAATGGTCCTTTGAAGAAGACTGAAAAGGAACTGCCCTACTATGAAGAGTACTGAAAGCAAACACATACAGTTGCTTATGTGGTCTCTGAGGCTCATGGGCAATCAAGGCCAATGCTTTTATTTTTTCTGCAGGTTTGTTGTCATCTCAGTGTTTTTTATAAAGCTCCCCAGTGACATTAACACTCAACTTAAGGAACACAATTCAACAGTCACCTCCATTTTAAAATGAGCAAGTTAATTTTCTCCATTAAGCCTTTAAAAGAATCATTGTGTTTGAATCTACTTGCTATAATGGGTGCAAATTTTAAATTTCAGTGCTAGAACCAAGCAAGGCCTTAAAACATGTCACCAATTTTAGTAAGTATCATTCCCTAACACAGTGATTTTTTTGAAAGCAGTACTTTGAATTGGATACATAAATGCAAATCTTTTAAATTTTGTCATTTGGTCAAGTTTGTTGCTCAAATCTTTATTCTTCTCCCGTGGATGAAAAAAAAACAGGAAAGAATAATATAAGACTTTTTCATTGAATAGTGAAATTAATTAAATAATTCATTTCAGATTCTCATCCTCATGCCTGGCAAAGAATAAGTGTTCATTTCTCATGATGACAGCCTTTACTTTCTCTAAATGTTCATTCTCCTTATTCCATTTTGCAACTTTTGCTTGAAGGAAGTGGGTTAAATACTTGACAGTTTTCTCTCTCTTTGCATTTTAACTGGAATCCTCTAGACCCACATTTTGTGTATTTAATTCTTCTCATTTTTTTCTGCTTTTACCCATTCAAGCTACTGTAACAGGACCCAATGTCTTATAAACACCAGAAATTTAACTCTCACAGTTCCTGAAGCTGGAAGTTTAAGATTTTGGAGCCAGTAGATTCAGAGTCTGCCAAAGACATACTTCCTAGCCCATAAAATTTTCTTTTCTCTGTGGCCTAATATAGGTGACAGGGAGAGGAACTTTCGTGTGTGTGTGTGTGTGTGTGTGTGTGTGTGTGTGTGTGTGTGTGTACCCTTGCTACCCATTCACCTCACCAAAGACTTCAACTCCATCAGGGTAATTCTTCAATTTTAAGTTTTAAGATAGCATTGACCATGTTTCTAATAGTGACTAGTTCAAGCTTGCAGAAGTTCTGCAGCACTGGGTAGCTCTCTCAGGAATGCCTCCATGCTTGTAACTGCCACTGTGTCGACGGCTAAGGGTACTATACTCTCCCTACATTTTTGTCTAGTGTCTCATAGTACAGGCAATTTAGGTGGATTATTTAGATCCATGAAGAAAAGTATTCAAAAAGAAGAATCCACTCATAAAATAATTAGGAATTTTAAAAATTCACCAATTACCACACGAAGAAATACATTCATGAGATTTTGGACTTCCATCATCTCTAATTGACTTCTTTAACTGTACCTAACACTGGATTGACCTTCAAAGAAGGATATAAAAATAAAATTCTAACCTACCTGATCACTGTATATTTAGATGCCTTTGATCCTTCTGGTAAAGCATTATAATATAGGTAAATGAAAGCATCTTGATGTTTCCTTGATATTATTTACATTGTGAAATTTATCTGAAATCTATAATACTTTGAATATCAATATATGTTTTAGAATAATCATATTTTAAATTAATATCATCCACAGTATGTTCTTAGATACCTAAATATTTCATTTTCGTCTTTCATGTTCTGCTATGAGTCAGGACAACAGCCCCATTTTGAAAGCAGGTCACTTCTTCAGGTCACCTGTATGCCTTATAGAAGATCTCCACAGATCTTCAATTCAATTTAGTTAAGTTTTACTGTCCTCTGCTTATGAGACAGGTGCACTATTTTTGGAAATAATAAAGTATAAAGGGCACAACCTTTTCCTTAAAGAAGCGATGACTTGTTGGTAGAGGTAAATATAAACACAAATAAAAAGATTACTTGAGAAGATCTGTATATCAAATCTCTGCAAATGAAAAGGGGTCAGCACACATGTTCCTATGTTTTTCTCATGATATGAAAGCTATCATAAACATGTAAACATATAGAAAAAACTTTGTATGCACAGGAGTAATTTAAAATCCAAACATTAATACCTTCCTAAATTAGATTTTCATGTGTACCCTAGCTTTTCTTTCATTTAGGCCATGCCTTACAGCTTTCCTGCTGGGTTAGGTCATTTAATTAAATTAAATGCTTAAGAGGACTGCCTGCTCTTGCAGTGAATCTAAGTTCAGTTCCCAGTATTGATTCCAGGTGACTTAAAATTGTCAGTACCTGTAACATCAGGGGACCTGGCTTCTTCTTCTGACCTGTGAGGCACATGTGCTCACCTGCACATACTCCCTCTACGTAATTCAAAATACCATAAATCTTTGACACAAAGAAGGCACCTGGGTAGGCTCATTTGTTCCACATTAATTTTGAAATGTAGGTGCTTTTAAAAATGTGATTAGTTTCAGAAAGAAATATACTGTCAACAGTGACAGATGACCACATGATTGAAAGTACTTAAGGGTCAAATTTTTGTTTGTAAGTTCTTTTTATGGGATTCAAGATAAGGAGCTGTTTGATTACTTAAAAACATAGTGTAGATGGTTCTTTATCTTGATTGACAGAGTAAGTTATATAACTATATAACCTCTTCTCTACAGCGTGTGTCTCTTCCCATAATGCATGTTATTTTAGTCATATGTATGTCCAATTTTGCTTAGGTATAGGCAGGCAAATAAGAGATTCTCCATAAAAGTTCACTTTCAAGCACAGTTGTATTACTTATTGTATATTCTTATACTTATTGTATATATTGTATATTGTATACAGTTGAATATACTTATTGTATATTCACACAAAACCCAGTCTAAGCTGGATCAGCTTATTGTCTATAGTTCAGGAAGATGTTTCAGGATGTACTTGCATAGAAATGGGCATTGTCAAGGGGTTTCAAAGAAGACTACCATATTTCCATTGTTTAAAGCAAGTAAACTTGAAGCTTGATGCAGGTGGCATCCTAGGCTGCTAGCTAGAAGTCTAATGCAATTTTCACAGACTAATGTGTGTATAGCCCAAGCCAAGGGGGTCCCAGGTTGGTCAACTGTTGCCTATACTTGCCTGCCTCACTCCGTATATCAGTCCTAGGTTATTTTTGCTGTTGTGATAAAATATCATGACAAAAGATGTCTTGGGAGAGAAAAAATTTATTTAATGTACAAATTTGGGTTATAATCCATCATTGTGGGGAAGCAATAGAGGTCTCAGTTTGAAGAACGTCACATCTACAGTCAAGAGCAGAAATTTAAATGCATAAATGCCTAGTGTTAGTTAGTTTTCTCTATTTGTGTACAGTCCAGGGCCCCAGAACAGGGAATAGTGCTACACACTTTTGGCTGGGTATTCCCACAGCAAGAAAGATAATCCAGACAAGCTAGATAGTCCCTCTCTGGGTCTCTTGTCAGCTGATTGTAGGTCATGTCAAAATGACAATTAAATGGGATCATCACCCTGAGATTACAGGTGCACACAATGAGCTGTCAAACAACTTTTGAAATACAGGTGAGGACCATTTCTAAATTTATTCACTTCAATTTTGATGATACTAGAACTTCTTTTCCAGATTTAGTTTTCTTTTGCTTTCTTTCTTTCTTTCTCTCTTTCTTTCTTTCTTTCTTTCTTTCTTTCTTTCTTTCTTTCTTTCT
>CABHPP010118753.1:13413-34583 GCA_902168425.1 Peromyscus attwateri
TCTTTCTTTCTTTCTTTCTTTCTTTCTTTCTTTCTTTCTTTCTTTCTTTCTTTCTTTCTTTCTTTCTTCCTTCCTTCCTTCCTTCCTTCCTTCCTTCCTTCCTTCCTTCCTTCCTTCCTTCCTTTCTTTCTTTCTTTCTTTTTTTAAATTTTGGAATTCAACTTTTCATGGAGAAGAGGAAGCTCACCTTCACCCTTGCAATCACTATTTAGAATAAATATTCAGACTCTTTTGCTCCCCTAACAAGTTGGTTCTTAGCCCCAAGCCCTGTGTTCACGGTCACATTTTGGGTTAATGGGAAAGCATATTCATTATCCACTACCACACAATAAAGTTCCAAAGTGTAGTAGTTACAAAGAGTATTTATTCCTCATCTTGCTCATTTTGTGGTGTATTAAATCTAGTGTAGGGTATTGAGTTCACTATTCCATGTTCTCATAAATTTATTGACAATCTTGACTTGGATCAGAGTCAAAACATTGGGGAGTATCCAGTGTTACGGACAGTCATGTGACTTCTGAAACGAGTTAGTTTTTCATAGTCTGTTAAGATGAACACTGGAAAAATGTTGTCCAAAGAGCAGAAAGTAGGATTCTTGACAGATCAGTTCTCAATATGGCAGTATGGTTCTACAGAACAAGCAAGTGTCAAGGACCCACAGAGGATGAGAGCCAAGATATTAATTGTAGAGCTTTAAAATATAGCCTTGGAAATAGCAGTTTCTCACTTCTGATATGCTGTGCTCTTTACAAATGGGTCAATAGGCTTAGGGTATATGAAACAGTAAGGGATTACATAGAAAAAATGAAAAGCTATTTTAGAAATTAGGTAAAAAAATGTTTCTCATATATTTCCAAAATCATAAGTGTCAAACTTTTTTTAAAAAAAAAAATTAAAACTAATTATAGATTTGGAAATTGAGGAAATCTTCAATTAGACAGAAATAAACATTTTTATCATATTTACAGTCCCCTAAAAGGCTAATGGAAAACCATCCCTATCATTTTATCAAGGTTCTAAAAGATTAATATTATGCAAATAATAATCCACAGTATGTGACACAGTAGGTTTTTCCTTGATCTTCTAGATCCCATAGAAACATGTATTGTCAAGAATGGATAAGAAACAAAAGGTGAGTTAAAGAACATTCATGTTTTATACATTAGAAAACTACATGCATATCCTCGGAGCAAGAAATTCACTCATCACTTAGTGTTAATGCAGACAGAATTAGGACTAGAATATGGGCCTTTTTAAGTTCCAGTTGCTTTCTCATTTTACCATTTTACAAGAGTTTACTATATTTAAAAGACCAAAGTGGATGGGGAAGTCCTAGATTATTCATTTTTAAAGGTGCAGATTGACGAAAAGAGAGGCAAAGAAGAGACTTATAATTCTATGAATAAGCAGACAATTTCATTTGCTAATATTGTTATTCTGATATTTTCGATAGAAATTACTCTAGTCAGAATACATTCACATTATTTATTCTAAGAAATGCATTAAAATAAAATGAAAAATTGTGGACCCTTAAGGAGGAAAAATGAACTAATTTGGTCCATGCATAAGAAAAGATAGTATAAATTCTCAATGTTACCTTCACATAAACTTCAATTTTATCACTCAGACCAGAAGATTTCTACATGGAAGAATAAGTCACACACACACACACACACACACACACACACACACACACACACACTGCACAGACAAATACACAACACACATAATGCATAAATTTAAACACACATTAAAGCAGTCATGTTCTTAATACTAAGTCATAGTGTTCATGATAAATTCATCAGAACACAAATGAATGATATTAATTCCTTAAAGCGACAGTTGAAAATTCATTTCTTCTGTGAACAAGCATTTGTATCAGGTGAAGGGAGAAGGGACAAAGATCTGAGAAAATGGCTAAGGAAAGTGTACTAATACGGATGTGTGAATCACTTTATGAAACAAGTCACTTTACTGAGTGATGGTCATATTAAACTTTAAAGCTGGTTCAAACCTCCTTATCATCACTGAGTGAGGGATTTGGAGTGACAATTCAATATATGGTGTTATACTTTATTTATAATTCACAAGTGGCTTTGAAATTTTGACTTTACCCTTTCTACCGGCTGCTGTCAGTTTCTATTACAGCTGACGTCTAAAGGACAGATTGAGTACAAGAGTAAAAAAGTAATTGCTACAGTGAGCTTTGATGATGTCACCAGCTTATTACATGACTGGAACGTGTCCTTTTGTTTTCACTTCTGAAGGTCAAATCAAAAACTGCAGTCTTGTCCGTTTGTATTCATGTGTTCAATGTTTCCTCTTTAGCTTTTAACTGTGTTTCCTTTCCCATACAGCTCTAAATCTTAAACATCCCAACTTTAGGAAAATTTCAAACACAGTATTCTGTGTCTGGGAAGATGGGAACTTCAGTTTACCCTTGTAAAGATTCTGGAAAAAAACTGAAGGCATATTTAGGAGAAATCACCACAATAGTGGAATAGTTGAGTGTATGTCATATATACATATGCATATATGTGTATAAAGATATATTTATATATGTATATAAAATATAAACTGTGTGTATATGTGATAAATGTGTATGATGTTAAGAATAATAAAAAGAGTATGGTAAATAAATGAAACAGCATGATCAACACAACAAATAAACCAAAACCAATTCTAACCAAGTAAATAAACAAACAACATTTTTATCTTTTATTTTCCAGTGTTTCTTCAAATGCACCTAGCTTTGTTAAATTGTACCTGTTAAAATGTTATCTACGACCCTCGTAAGCAAAAGTTCAAAGCTGTGGTCGAATGGTCAAACACTGTCTCCTCATAAACTGAAAGGTCTAGTTATTGATGGCCGTTAGACAAATAATTGTCCAGATGAATAAATTTATTAATAGTGTCACTAAAAAGGAATTTAGAGAATCATGAAGACATGCACATAGTTCTGTAGATTTAAGAACCTCACATTACTTATAGCATATTAGTTAATTTTTTTAACCCTATGGAAAAATAGTTTGACAAGAGCAACTCAAATAGTAAAGAGTTTGGCTCATGGACTAAAGGAATATAGTCCACCATGGTGGGGAATGCATGTAGCAGTAGAATGAGATATATGGTCTCATTGCATCTGCAGTTAGGAGGAAAAGAGAAATGAATGCTGATCCTTATCTGGCTTTCTCCTTTTCTCTTGTATTACCGCATATTGGCAATGTTACAGTGTTACCCGCACAGTAGGCGGTTCTTTCTGTCTCAGTTAAACCTCTCTGAAAACATACCACAAACATGCCCAGATGTGTTTCTCCTAGATGATGGCAAATCAAGTCAAACCGATAATTCTGTAATATAATTTTATTTTGAGAAGTATAACAATAAAGTGCGTAAGTCAGAAGAGCAAAGACTTGAAATCATATAAATATAGTTTGAATACAGAATTGATACTTCTGTATTATTTTCAACTTTTCTCTAGTATTTAGTTGTTTTTATTTGTTTTTTTAAGAGAAAAATTCCCATATTCGAATTTTGCTGAAAATAATATGATATGATGTGTTGGAGATTTGGCACAGTTGTTATGTAGTGAATTCTTAATAAAAGGCATGGAGGAAGTAAGGCTCTCATGTGATTTTCAGAAAAGCTGATAACATTAGACTCAAGAGTAGAGCTTAGAACCACATGGAATACCCACAGCAAGGAAGAAAATGGAGTTTGGGAGACAAAGTAGAAGAAAAGATTAGAGTTATTTAAGAGGTTAAAGCTCATGAGAAATGCAAAGAAGCTATCTCCAATCATTATCACCTTTTTATTTCACTCTTTAAAACAGGAAAGTGCCAAGGAAGGCAATATTGGGACAGAAGCAGTGGAATTAAGTACTCTGCCAAGGAATGTCACATCTGACTTTTGTGATCTTCTTAGTATCCTCTCCTTCTTTTCCTGCTTCTGACATGGAAAATTTTCACAAATTATTACAGCACACTCTCATCATCTCAGATGAGGTGGTTAGCTTTTATGCTAATCTTTCTCCTCATGGATGGCCATCACACTCAGATTCTATCTTCTGGTTCCAAAGGAAAATGCACATGTTATATTTACCACCTTTATTATTACATTGGCAAAAATCCATTTAGGGGCTCAGTAGATGGAGCAGTTGGTTAAATGTCTTCTGTTCATGAGGACATGAGTTCAAATTCCCAGAACCCACGAAATAATCAGGCGGTGGCATACATCTACAACTTACTGGGCAGCTGCATCTGATGGGTTCCAGATTCAGTGTGACAGTCTCAGCAAAATAAGGTAAATCACAAACAGGATGACACTTAATATTGACCTCTGACAATCATGCACCCTTGTACACACACACACACACACACACACACACACACACACACACACACAAAACAAACAAACATACACACAGCACTTGGGAAAATTCATTACAATATCTAACAAAGGATATGTAGCAAAATTTATAAAGAGTTGGTTCTTAGCATGTGAGTGCTTAGTGCATGCCTGAGGATGCTATTGTGATGCGGTCCCCAGCTTTCATTTTGAAATTTCATGTCATTTCATTTTACTCACACAATCCATCCTGTGTATGTAACAGTTCTCCCCACAACATGTTGAGCTTCAAGTCTTCAGTGGAGCTGAATGTATTTTTCAACTTTTCTTGCAGAAGAGAGTCATAGGGTCTGTGTCCATAGCATCTGCCTTGGTTTCTTCAAAAACCCTTTATTTCAAGATTCTTGTTACTAGACAAACTTTCCAGAATTCTTAATGGGAGCTGGCTCTGAACTGACAAAAGACTGCATAGGAAAGAAAAAAAAAATGTAATTCTTAGCTGTCTCTTGTGTGTTCTTCTCCACTTCTTTACATTGAAAGAACTAATTTAAGACCATGGGGTGGGTAATACATGATAAAATCAAGTCAATGGTAAAGAAAATAATTTTAGCAAGAATGTAGTATAATAAAAATAAAACCAATTATGTAACCATAAGACTAGGTATAAATATGTCAATTTAAATAGGAGCCGGTATAACTAATGTGTAATTTCAAAGGCCTAATATAAATAAAACAAAATCGATATTGAAGAAATCAACATATATTATAAAAATAATTAGATTTTATTGCCAACCCTGATAGCTACTGTATATTTATGTAGAATTTTATTGTGCCATGTTTAATAAAATATCAGTGATTTCTTGAGTTTTACGAAGCATTTCATCATGTTAATATTCTATTCCTTTCATATAACTTGAAATAATTATCAAATATTTCTGCACTACATTTATTTGAATAAATCCATCAGCCTCAAGGAAATGGAAGCCATGCCATTTTCCCTCCCACTTTTAAAATATTAACGTTATTTAACCTGTTTAATTCATTGCAGAAACATATTAGCCATAAAAGGTGATATACATGGGTGCCTATGCTCTTGATGACTGTTTTCTCATATTCTTGTAAGACACCATGGGACCAGTCTTCATTTTCTTTTTCTTAACTACTAATCATATGATAGAAGAGAGCCATTCTTCCAGTCATCAGAATTACTTCAATAATCCAGTTTAATTTCCTGTGTTCAGAAACTACTTTCTAAAATCTAGACTTCATCCAGTTACCAAATTTACTTTAGAGTATGTCAGTGATTTCAGACATGAAAACAAAACAAAACAAAAACCTTATTTCTTACAGGCTTGCAGCTACTATCCTTATAACTTAATCGAATAATGAAAGCAGTAGTGTAACTCCGATGTAATGCTTGTCTAGTATGTGTAGAGATGGCACATTCAGTGTTGTGTTAAATTTTCACTGTTTCTTAATGAACGTGAAATGTTATGAGTACCCTAGTTTCCTTCAATAAACATTTAAAATAATCCCATTTTCATTGCAAAGACTAAGAGTGACAGATATCGTACCTGTTTCATGTTAGTTTCCATGATTATTCCATCATTAAAATTTATACAATTCTAATAATTATGTTGTATCCATTTCTCCTTACTTCTAAACTCCCTCATGACACAATTTTGTGTACCATTATAAATTATCTTCTTCCTTCTAGAAAAAGGATGCTCCAAATTAATACCTATATATTTATCCTTCAATTTGTTTTTAAAAAGTTTTGTTTATGTTAGTGATTTCAGAATATGTTTTTTCAGACTTAATGAAGCTTTGTGTTGCTTCACTTCTCATAGGAGGTATTTTTTTGGAAGTAAAGATGGGCAAGATGTACATTAAAGATGAGATATGCACATGATCTCTGAGGAAACATAAGAGCCAACAATTGAAATGGGAATGTCCCTGCCACCCTGCTCTGAATGTCCATTTCCTTCCAAAATGCAAATACAGATAATCTAACTCAACATGTGGGAAGATTGAAAGTTGAGACTTTGGTAGATAAAGAGATATGAGAGTGGAGTCCTTATGTATGGTTTTTGTTCCCAAATAAAAGAGACATTTTATCTCCTTTGCTCCTTGCATTATTGAGGAAATACTAGCAGAGTTATATCTATGAAAAAAGGGCCTTAGACCAAGAAATGCTACTCACAGAACTGGGAATAAAAGACATTTATAAGCCACTCGGTTTGTTGTATTTTGTTGTAGAAGTCCAATGGATTAAAATAAATATTGTCAAATTTGTCTTAAAGAAATAAAAAGTCCCCATACCTGATGCCACAGAGACGCTTAGTCCCTATTGCTAGGGATGCTGCCAATTTAATCAATAGCTGGTACATCTTTTTCAATTTTTCTATTTCCAAATGTCTGTCAACCTGGAGACATTAGAAAATGATGGATTTTAAAGTTTACCACACAGGAACCTAGGTTATAGCTACACATTCATCATTCCCAAGCTATTTGTGCTCAGGCTTCAATATTGGAATTAACTATAGAGGGTCTAATAGTAAATTCCTTCTAATAATAGAAAATGTAAATTGAAGAAGGAAAGAAAAATTTAAATATAATAAGTGGTCTCTGAGGTGCAACTAAAAGTAAAAGATTGGATAACCCAATGATAAAGTTTCATAAGTTTGACTTGATATAGAAGGTTTTATACATTATGTTGATTTTAGTCTACAGAAGAACCAAAGTATATTCAAAGACACCATCAAATTCCACTCTTAGCAGAGGACATCTAAAGTAGCTAGTTATATAAATGTAAGTACACTAGCTAAACAACTTAACTAGTCAGTAAATGCAGACACTGCTTCTCTTTGCAGAAGATTCTGAAGTATAGGATTTTTGCCACAGAATGCAGATTCTTGTCAAAACTAGATTTTTCTTATAACAAATCATTTAGGAGAATTTATGTGTGGAGAAAATGATAGCTTATAACATGATGTTACAAAAATTTTAACTTGACATCATTTTAGCAATATACATTTTTCTTCTCTCAATAAATTTGTATAAATTGCAGAAAGTAGCCAGAATGTTATGGCAAGACATCGTCCCTCTCTCAACATTCCTGACTGGAATCTGTTACTAGATCTTTTTTTCTTCTATTTGAATCTAGAGATCCTATTATTCCCGTGTGTGCGCGTGTGTGCGCGTGTGTGCGTGTGTGTGTGTGTGTGTGTGTGTGTGTGTGTGTGCATGTGTATGAATATTATGTGGACATACATGTTTAAAGAGGTAGAGAGATGGTATAGCATTTAAAACAGATTATTGATTTAGTAATGAACATCAGATATTCACTCCTTAAGAGATTGGCTAATAACTCATAGGACCATCTTCACAAGTGCTGTTGGTATTATAGATCTGAAAAGAAAAACATCCATTCTTCCATGATCTAGACCAAGGGACATATTGGTGTCATGATTACTCAAAGTCCTATTTTTTTCTATATCAGGCTGTTATAGACGAAAACAATTATTGTTCTGGAAGAGACCATTTCTTTTTTTTTTTTTAAAGTTCTGGTTTTTTTTTTTCTTTTTTTTTTTTTTGAATTTATTTTATTTTATTTTACAATATAATTCAACTTTACATATCAGCCATAGATTCCCCCTTTCTCCCTCCTCCCGTCCCGCCCCCCTCCCCCTGGCCCACCCCCCATTTCCATCTCCTCAAGGGCAAAGACTCCGAGGATTGAGATCGACCTGGTGGACTCAGCCCAGGCACGGAGAGACCATTTCTTATTGTTAGTCAGATGATGTCATTTTATTCAATTTAATTATATAGCTGGGTACATCTCAAAAGCAAAGATTTTGTACACGTGAAGAAATGTCACTGTATTGGTTATTTTTCTCATCACTATGACCAAATAACTAAAAAATAAACAAAATACAGCAAACCAAAGAGCATCTTTTGGGACGAAGTGTTTAGTGGGCTCAGAGTTCTAGGGTAGAACCCATGATGGAAAGGAAGTTCTGGAGTGGGAGTATTAGGCAGCTGGTTATATATGCTCACAGTCATCTGTGTACTGATAAAAAACTATTGCTGCTTAGCTGGCTTTCTCCTGTTGCCCCTTTTCTTCAGTTGAAGACGTTAATGTCATGGATGGTTTCATCATTCATAACAGGTCTTTCCTTTTCAGGTAAAACTTAGTGGAAACACTATTACATTATTTGACTCAAGTACTATTGTGATATATGTTATTAGGAAATTTAATACATGTAATTTCTGTCATTGTGTGCAATGATCTACAAATATTAGCTTATGTAATTGAATTTACTGACAGTTTTATAATTTTTCTGTTTGCTGTTGTTAAGACTGATGGAATTATAAATTAGAAATGTGGATTTCTTTTTATTAATTTTTGTTTCTATTCATTTTTGTTTCTCTTACTTTGCTGTTCTGCTCACATTTTGTATCTAGCAATTTTATTTTTCTAAGTTCTTCTTTATTAGATGTTAATATATTCACACATATTATATATTCTCTAAAATGAATAAATAAATAGATAAACAAGCAAACAAACAGCATTCAACTGAACGACTATGAAAATACAATATACTAAAATATGTGGATCACAAGTCATTGTTGAGAGGAAACTTATAATTTATACATTAGAAAAGAGGGAGCATAAGCCAGTTAAATTAATAGAGCTAATACTTCATAATCAACAAAAATTGACACAAATATACACAAAGGAAAAGAGAAGAGAACCATAATTAGACTAAAATTAATATTTAATGACATATCATTATGAAAGAACCAACAGAATAAAGAGAAGTATTTGGGAAAATTGTCAAAATTTGATAAACTATTCAAAGTCCTGATAAAGAAACAAAATCACAAGTTACTTACACCTTAAATAATAAAGGATTTTACTCCTAATTCTACATAGCACAGAAGGAAGTAAGGACCATTCTGAGATATCCATATGCATTAATTTGACAATTTGGATGAAATGGACCAACTCCTAAAAAAAAAAAAAAGGCTACCATAACTCCCCCAATATGAAATATATGATTTGAATAATGTTATACCTATTAAGGACATTGGATATAAAATTAACTCTCCCAAAATAGAAGTCTCCATGCCCAGATGGTTTCACTAGAGAATTCTAACAAGTGTTAAAGACAAATTAGCACCAGCTTCACACACGATCTTCCAGGAAGCAGAAAGAAACAATTCCTAATTTATTTTATAAAACTAGGTGCTACTCTTAGTGCAGATCTAGTTAAGGATAATACCAGATTAGAGAATTGACGTTGGGGTGTCATAGAAAGAAAGATTTTTTTTCAGACATACTGTCATGATTCCCAGGATAGGCTCAGACTATATAGTAGACAATGACATTGAACTTTTGGTTACTTGAGTTACTTGTGTGCTGGGATTACAGGCAGGTACCACTCCTGATTTATGTGGTGCTGGGATTTAATCCAGGGTGGTGTGCATGCTAGGCAAACACTCCATCACTGAGCTACATATATCACCAACCAAAATTAAAAAAAAAAACTATTGAAATATTAGGAAATACAGTGCAGGAATGTGTAAAAATGTACACAATGGTTAAGCAATATTTCTTCCTAGGTTGCAAGTCAGGCTCAGTGTTCCACAAGCTAAAAATGAAAAATAAATTAGATTAATCAATGTAGAGATAAAGTTTGATAAAGCTCAACACTGATTGCAGTTAAAATGGAGGAAAAGAGAAATAAAAGAGAACCTTTTTCAATTTGATAAAGAGCATATACAAACACCTTAATTAAGTAGTGTTATGGAAGAATATAAGGGCATCTCTTTGCTGTTTTGCAACAAAATGCTAGAAATTCAAGCCAATGAAAATAAGAGAAAATAGAAATTAATGTTGTGCTAAGTGGAAATGAAGAAATTTGAATGTAATAGAATAAAAAAATAAAAAATTCTGGTAAATGACTAAAAATCTCCAGAAGTAATTATGCTTATGAAGCAGTGAGATTTATACCCCAGAAATAGAAAGAAATATAATTTCTCATCAGTGCAAAAATAAAAATCTTCTATGTAAATTAAAAAAATACATGTGATTTGTTTACTCAAATCTATAAAATGCTAATGAAACTGAAAGATTGAAATAAATTTGTAAGCATACCATACTATTGGTTTCAATATACAGTAGAGATGTTCTTCCCAAATTCATATGCCAGTTAAGAGTAACTTCTATAACAGTTCCAGCTATGTATTTTATTGTTGTTTTTGAAACTGTCTCACATGGCTGATTGCAAACCTTCTATGTAAACCATGCTGGTTCTGACACTTACGGTTGTCCCCCTGCCTCTCCCACTGCTTGAATTTTAAGTATGCATCACTAGGCCCAGCTCTTGCTACATTTTTTTATGATTTATATATATATATATATATATATATATATTTATATATAATAATATAAATACTATTAGGCCGGGCGGTGGTGGCGCATGCCTTTAATCCCAGCACTCGGGAGGCAGAGGCAGGCGGATCTCTGTGAGTTCGAGGCCAGCCTGGGCTACCAAGTGAGCTCCAGGAAAGGCGCAAAGCTACACAGAGAAACCCTGTCTCGAAAAACCAAAAAAAAAAAAAATATATATATATATATATATAAATACTATTAGATATATATATATATAATATAAATATTATTAGAAAAAAATAGCTAATGGTATTTAAAAATTCATATCAAAAAACAGAGAGAATAACATAACTAAAACAACCAAAAATTAAGAATGGAGGAAGAATGTGTTTTTCTCATTTCAGCGTTATCTATCTACTGTAACAAAGACTGGGTGTTGTTTGTGGAGAAAGAGACACAGAAGTTATTGGAATAGGATAGAGAACCAAGAAACTAGTCAACACAGATGATGCACAACTGATGTTTGACAGATATACAGAAATAATACAGAGAAGGAATGAGCTCTTCAGCAGACCCTTGGAGGAACAATTGATTAACCATGGAAAAAATGATATACCTTGATCTAAACCTGAAAAATTTGCAGAAACTCATTTGAAACAAATATATAAATATGAAATGTATTTTGAAAATCAGGCAATATTTTTAATGTTTATGTGTGAGCCAAAGATTTTAATGCATGTCTCTTAATGGACTTGAATTAAAAATAAAAAACAGATTGTTTCACAGAGCCAACATCTTGCTAGGTAGTGCAGGCTGGTCCTGAATTTACAATCCTGTCTCAGTCTCCTGAGTGAGTTCTGAGATGCAGATAACAGACTACAATTTCTAGCTAGAAGAAAAGGTTACTATTTAACAGGAAGAAAGTATATAACCTAATTAAAAATGGACAAAATCATGAAGAGGCATCTTGTAAAAAGTGTTCTAAGAAGTTCACATAAGTTTTTGACGAAAATATTCACTATTATGTACCATCAAGAAGGATCTGCAAATTCAAACAATGATATTTCAAACAAAACTCCATTAGCATTAGTTCTGCTCCCAAACATACATGTTACCAAGCATACTGAGTAGCAGGTATCTTCTTATTGTTGGAGGGAATGGAAAAAGTTCCCCACCATTATACAAAACTAAATATATCTTACACAAAATAAAGTGATAAAACTCACTGATGTTCATTCAAATATTAAAAATTTGTATCCACACAAAAACCTGCACATGAACATTAAATGCTGCATTATTCTTAATAGCCAGAAAATATAGACACCCAAGCTGTAACTAAATAGATCAATGCCAAACAAACCATGGCACATCCATTCAATGTAATATTTTACTCAATAAGAAATTGAAATTATTTTAAAACCAAAAAGAAATACAGAGTATTCTCAACTTCATATTGCAAATGAGAGGAATCATTCCAATTAGCTCATATAATGTCTCCTTTCATGTAGAAGGTGTCCTGGGGAGAAAAATATAGAGCTGATGAGAAGAGATGAGTGGTTACCAAGAGTTTGGTTGGTTGAGAAGAAAGATAGAAGAATAAGAACAGAGTATGTTTTATTATTTTTATCATATCATCTTAATTATTTGACAATTTTATATACTTATGTAATGAATTAAGGACTAAGACACTCTACATTGTAATATAATAGTGGATACATATTGTTGTCTATTTGACAATATCAACACCTTGTATCAATCTTCATGTAAGCTGTGGACCTAAGTAAATAATAATGAATTAATATTGTTTTTCAAGTATAATTGTGTCACACTAATGAAAGATGTTGATGACTGGGAAAAGAATGTGACTGATACTGTAAGAACTCTATACTATCTGTCCACTTTTGTGTGTGGGTGAAGTGCTCTGATGGTTGCTTATTTACTTCAGCAAAATGCAAACTGCATTAGCTAGCATTTCATTCCACTGAGGCAATAAGGCAAAGGTAGTGGAGGTGCAGGGTAAATCTTCCATATGATTGGAACCAGGCAGACCTAAAGAAGAATCAATATTTTGCAAGGGAGGAGGGCACAGAGTTGGATTTCAAAGTAAAGATATTGAATATTTGTCAGGGGCTCTCTGTTAGTTTGCTAATTTGTAGCAGAAGATTAAACAAAGGGAGAAAGTCTCATTTCAGATATTAACTAAAAACTAATTAACTTACCTGACTTGCTCATAAACAATGACTTACCCACAAGCAGTTGATTTAAGAACCAAGGGGGAAAATACAATATCTGCTGTTTGTACAATTCATAGGAGAGAATATTTTGATGCCAAAAGAAAAGTTAGACTTGCATCATGTCCATATACATGGCATCTTCATTCATTTGAGGTTTGGGATTTATAAAGAAAATATAAGGTTGCAAGTACAATTTATGTCTTACTTTTTTATTTTGAAATGTTTTACAAATAAAGATCTTTTTACTACCTTTTAATAAACCTGTGTTTTATCTTTGTCTAGCAAATGAACTACATTTTAAATCAATGTCTATTTTCTCCATTCTTATTTTTTAAAGTCATGTACATATATCACTCAGAACATTTAATTACAATGAGATAGAAAGCCAGGGTTCCCATACTAAATTGATATAATTTCTTCCTTGCAAATATGAAAGATGTTATTTTATTTAACTTGTGTAACTTTATTAAGATTCTCCTCTAGGCTTTTAAAAATACTGACAGTTTGTCCTGGGAATTACATTAACAGTATTGGATTTTTATGATGATTAATGAGTCGTAGCAAAGTTTGTGAAAAGTTTAATACAGTCAATGAAAACAATAGGAATTTTAAATTTTGAGACTTTTGTGAACATTACCAATGCCCCCACTAAAAAAGCTTTTTCCTTCTCCTCATGATAATCATTTATTGCTTTTTTTTAGCTGTGTTCCTATTACACTTGTACTTAGCACACGTTCCCTATGGACATTTGCACACTGCTCTCTCTGGAGAAATCAGAAGATCTTTCCTTACAGACTTAGTAATGTCTAGTTCTTTGAGACTGAATTAAATATGGCTTCCCTTTTATAATGTTTCATTGATGCTCTCAAAGTGCTCTGAGTGGTCCATACTTCTAGTTTCCATGTATTTCCATTGGTCAAACCAACATGTGTGGGTAGGGTTAGAGAGGCAGAGTGTTCAGGGGGAAGGGAAAGGAAAGATGCCCTTTCTCCTGGGCTCTGGCTGAAGCATTTTGCTGTCTAAAACAAGAATTTCAACACAACTAGAGGAATTCACTGTAAAGGGGGCCTACAGAAAGACATTTCTCTTTTAAAATAAGTTTTTTTTTTAAAAATAATATTCTTAACATAGCAGTAAAGCATGTGTGGGACCTTTAAATTTAAAACTACTCCTTTATCAGCTTTAAATATGTAATATTTTGAGATTCTTATAAACAAGATTAAAACTGTCTTGACTTCCTTGTAATTTACATAATAGTGGATTGCTTTTAACCCTTGAGGAGGTTTATCAGTCTTCTCTGAAACCAACTCTTTGAATAATGTTACTTCAGAAACTAGCAAATTCCTTTGGCTATTGTTAAAATACCAAAGTACTCTTTCTTGAAAAATTCACAACCACTTTTTTTTAAAAAAAAATTTATTTTATAATCAACTTAATTTCACATATCAGCCACGGATTCCCCTCTCCTCCCTCCTCCCACCCTCCAGCCTCCCCCCCAATCCACCCCCCATTCCCACCTCCTCTAAGGCAAGGTCTCCCCTGGGGAGTTAGCCCAGCCTGGTAGACTCAGCGGAGGCAGGTCCAGTCCCCTCCTCCCTACACCAAGGCTGAGCAAAGTGGCCCAGCATAGGCCCCAGCCTCCAAAAAGCCAGCCCATGCACCAAGGACAGGTCCACTGCCTGGGGGCCTCCCAAACAGTTCAAGCTGATCAACTGTATCACTTATCCAGAGGGCCTGGTCCATTTCCATGGGGGCTCCTCAGCTATTGGTTCATAATTCATGCCTTTCCACTAGTTTGGCTATTTGTATCTGTGCTGTGTGTATTTTCCAATCATGGTCTCAATATCTCTTGCTCATACAATCTCTCCTCTCTCTCGCCTATTGGACTCCCGGAGCTCCACCTGGGGCTCAGCCTTAGAATCTCTGCATCTGCTTCCATCAGTCACTAGATGAGAGTTCTATCATGACAGCCAGGGTGTTCGGCCATCTGATCACCGGAGCAGGTCAGCTCAGACACTCTCTAGACCATTGCCAGTAGTCTACAGTGGAGGTATCTTTGTGGATTTCTGGGGACCTTTCTAGCACTGCTTCTTCGTATTCCCCTGGGGTCTTCATTCATCATATTATCTCCCTCCCTGTTCTCCCACTCTGCTCCTGATCCAGCTGGGATATCCTGCTCCCCTAAGCTCTCTTTCCCTCCATTACCCACCCCTCACCCCCACTTTGCTTATGTAGATCTCATTCATTTCTCTGTCATTGGGTGATCCCTGTGTCTTTCTTAGGGTCCTCTTTACTAGGTAGCCTCCCTGGAGTTGTGAGTTGCAGTCAACCACTTTTAAATTTATATCATTTTCTTGAAGCATCTTCCCCTCTCCAAGACTCTCCACTAGACTTACACCAAGTCTTATGCTTAAATCTATGTTATTTTTTTTTCTCAACAAATTCTGGCTTGGATTCACACTAACTTATCCTGAAGTTCTTTTGTATTGTGTGGTCAAGAATTCTGTCTTTACCTGAAGAGAGACCCCTAGAATATCTGCTTAGGTTGCAACAGGGGCCAGCAGCAGGGCTGTATATCCCATATGCTCTAAAAAAGAGTGTCAAACTGTTCGCAGATACTGAGACAACATTGATCAAAGATAACACTAGTTAATTATTTACTTTCAAGAGTTCATGGTTCAGTATTACTGTTGGAAATGAGTAATCTTGGTATCACACTAAGAAACAAACAAAGTGAAAGTAACTCAGCAAGGCAAATTCTTTTTGTAAAAAGGGTGTACCAGAACCCAAACCAGACTAGCAAATCCACAGAGGACGGAAACTCCCTTAGTTTTTCTTGTAACATAGCTGATGATGGTATCCTTTACCACTGGGCTAGGGTCCCACATCACAGTCTTTTGAGACTGGCTAATTTATCAGATAGTCAACACAGAGTAAATGGGGGGAACAAAAAAGCCAGAAGGGCTTGGCTACTCAGGGCATCAAGTTCCCAGATTGATGTAATGGAGTTGGGTTGGTGAATGAAGTATTTCCCAGATTGATGTAATGGAGTTGGGTTGGTGAATGAAGTATGTCCCAGATTGTTGTAATGGAGTTGGGTTGGTGAATGAAGTATTTCCCAAGCATAAGTTAACCAAGTGGGGAAAATTCAAATATCTCCATAAAAGTTTTATAAGGTGGGGGAGTTGTATGAAACATTGGCCTTTTATAGGCTAGCCACCTTTGATGGAAAACAAAGAAACATTTCTTACACTATATCAAGACTCAGAGAACCTGGATCTTGAACATCCCTGTTCTCACACTAGAATAAATGTTCAGCTATATGTTAAAATAAATTTGTATCTGTATATCTTTCTACCTTTCCTGTATGTACCACTTGGTATATTATCAAAAATGCTTATCTGTTGATAGAGTAAATGAAAGCATGCTGCAATCATTTGTCTTATTTTCTCTTATTTTCTTAAAAAAAAAAAAAAAACTACACAATTGATTTGTTCCAAGGCAGTTTCTTTTTTTTTTTTTTTAGTTTCTATTATTAAGAAATTTTCTATTCATTTTACATATCAACCACAGATCCCCCTCTCCTTCCTCCTTCTGCCCTCCAGCCTTCCCCCCCAACACCCCCCCCATTCCCACTTCCTCTAAGGCAAGGATTCCCATGGGGGGTCAGCAGAGTCTGGTACATTCAGTTGAGGCAGGTCTAAGCCCCTCCCCCTGCACCAAGGCTGTGTAAGGTGTCCCACCTTAGACACTGGGCTACAAAAAGCCAGCTCATGCACCACGGACACATCTTGATCCCACTACCACTTACACTACTATCAATAGTGGAGAGGGTACCTGAACTGGCCTAATCTGGTAATCAGATTGGTGAATACCCTAACTGTCATCATAGAGCCTTTCTCTAGTAACTGATGGAAGCAGATGCAGAGATCCATAGCCAAGCACCAGGCCAAGCTCCAGGAGTTCAGTTGATGAGAGAGATGAGGTATTTTATGAGCAAGGGACATTCAGATCATGATGAAGAAACATACAGAGACAACCAAACAAAACTGGTGGAAACTCATGAACTGTAGACCAATAGCTGTGGATCCTCCATGGTACTGGATTAGGCCTTCTGCATAGGCAAGATAGTTGTTTAAGTTGAACTGTTCAAAGCAATTTCTTTTAGGGACAACCACATTCGTTTTCAGGGCGAGTAGACCCTGCTGTACTTTTAAATAAAGCAGCCAAAATAGCCAAATCAGTCAAACTCACTATTTGGATGACCTAGAGTAATTTTGCTTATTAAAATACTAACTTCTCTTTCCATGGGATTCCTGTCCACTGTTGTTTTTAATATGTGATGTTTGGTATCACATGTATTAACTACTTTTATGTGTTAGTTATTTTTCTAGTATTGTGATAAAACACCATTACCAAGGACATTTATAAAAGAAAGCATTTAATATGGCTTATGACTTCAGTGGTTTAAAGTACAGGATGGTGGAGCAAAAGCTTGGCAGCAGGAAATTAGGAGAGCTCAAACATGTAGATGATGGACTGTGACTGCTGTCGTCCCCTGCAATGCTTCCTGCTCTCCACTCCTGCCCCCCTTTACTCTTCCTCCATTTTCATCTACTTCTTTTATTTAATATAAGTAATGCTGGCTGTGGGTGAAAGACGACAGTAGGATATGCTGAAGAGGTAGAAGCAGAAGGATTGCAAGTTTGGCTCAGCCTGTGCTAGACCGTAATAATAATAATAATAAAATAAAGGAAATAGGGATGGCAGGTTGATGTGGGAGTGTTTTTTTAAATCTCAAAGCCTGCCCCATTACAGACCCTTTTCCAAAAAGGCCTCTTAATCCTCCCCCAAAGAGTTCCACCAACGGGGGACCAAGAAATCAAGCATAGGAGCTTACAGAGCCATTCTAATTCAAACTTGCACAGATACGGAACTGAGGCTCAATATGGAGACTCCACTGTACTAACTAGGTTTCCCATATGAAGATGTGTATTTTCCTGATTCAAAACCCCTTGATTCATTTGTTGGGGAGGGACTGCTTTGGGAACCACCTACAGGGAGCTCTTTACCTGCTACAAGTTAATAAAGTCTTTTTTCTTTGATCCCAGTTGTGCTCATAGGCTCTGCATTCACCACAGGACTATGTTGTCCCGGGAGACAGGAAGAGAGTAAGTTCTTACATGTGACTGTCAGGTCAGACTATTTCTCTCCTTTAAATATCTGCTTGGGTAGGAATCCTGTCAATGGTAGTGGGAGCAGGGAAGAAAAACCCAGCTCAGGATGCCCCTGTAACGCCCTGGGGCCTTCTTCTCAGAGACCTTCATGCAAGTGACAACTGGGCTTTTGATGGTGCCACTGAAAAGAGTTTCAGAAAAAGTCAGTAGGAAGTAGAATTGGAGTTTATTAAGAGCAGACTTCAACATAGATTTAAGTGGGTGTGCTAACAGAAAGAGGCCCTCAAGAAAAGGTTGGTGGACCCCCGGGTACGGGTGTGGCTTCTCCAGAGAGAACTGCATTTAGATGTCTGAGTAATAGTATCCAGAGATACCATTTTGATAACCTCTGAATTTATATTGTTCAAAGGCTTGCTAAGTAACTTTTATTTTAAAATTTGTATTGTTTAGCTCAAGTTGCTCATGGTTGGAACCTTGTGAGTGGCTAGGACTCAAAATTGGGTCACCTGCAAGAGTCGCCAGTATCCTTAACCACTGACAAATCTCTCCAGCCCCCTTTTGTTAGTTTTATGTCAACTTGACTCAAGCTAGTCATTTGGGGAGATAGACTCTCAAATGAGAAAATGTACCCATGATATGAACTTGTAAATAAGTCTGTATTGAATTTTCTTGGTTACTGATTGATACAGGAGAGCACAGCTCACTTGGGGCAGTACCACCCCTCCGCTGGTGGTCCTGGATGGTTTAAGAAAGCAGGCTTACCAAGCCATGGAGAGTAAACCAGTATGTAGCATTCCTCCATGGTCTCTGCATCAGCTCCTGCCTCTAGGTTCCTGCCTTGCTTGCATTCTTTCCCAGACTTCCCTGAGTGATGAACTATTAGAGGGAAGTATAAGCAAAACACACCCTTTCTGTACTAAGTTGCTTTTGGTTGTGGTGCTTTTTAACAGCAGCAGAAACCCAAACTGAGCCAGATTCTCAGATCTTCAGAGAAAACAGTGAGAATGCCCAGAGTGGAGCTTCTTATCCTCCCCTCTCCCAACCCCAGTAAATGAGAGGTCCCAAGGTACACTGTCTAGAATTGCAGTTGGAAAGGTAAAACCATTGGTCACAGGGTTGTAAGAGGGACTTAAAATACTTTTATTTTTCCTATTAATGAAATTTATAGTTTTGTTTGTGAAATTTTCAAGAAGTAGGTTTTCATCTAGGAAAGGAGAAAGGTCTTATATGCATAGGCTATAAGAGTATCTCATTACTATTTTAACACCCTCATTTGAAATCTCTTTATAAAAGGAATATTGTTTCCATGTAGGTGATATTCACAGATAATTTTGTAATTGTGCTGGAATTCTTCAGTTTCAGCTAGTGAGAGACTCCAAAGGGAGGGGTTCCTTTCCCTTCCCAAGTCCCCATAATGTCCCCTGTCTTTCTTTCCTGCCTCAGTCTTAGTGTGGGCAATATTTTTTGTTGAATGTCCATCTCCACCGTCTCATCAAAGAGGCTTCTATTGGTTCCCATTTCCTCTAATTTTGATGTTAAATGCTCAGCCTTTTGAGTTGGCTTGAGGTCTCTCAGGGCTCTGGATTATGAAATGCAGCTTTTTGTCTCCACACCTGTCCTGACTGATTTCCTCCTGTGCTTTCTCCTCGTGGCTTTTTAAATTAAAGTTCTAGTCTCCAGAGTTGTATCTCTTGCCTGAAGCTGTCATCCTGTACAGCGATAACAGCACTGTATTTACCATGACAAAAAACGAGAAAATAACAGAATGAAAGACTTGTTTGACCTATTAGTGATAGTGTCTTTTCATTATAAAATAATAAACTGTTTTACTGATAGATTGTGCTAGATATTTCCGTTTATAAACTCATCTCCACCACTCTGCATTCTGTTCATTTTGCTGTGGTTTCAGGAATAAAGAGCTATTTTAATCAACAGACAAAGATTGACTCTTGATCAAAATGAAAATTCCATACCAGCCCCAAAATGTCTGTTTACAGTTGAACCTGTATTTTAAGAGAGAGCTAAAATACAAAATTAAAAGAAATGGATCATGAAATGGGTTACTTTCATATTTGAATTCTTTTTATAAAGTCCTAATACATTTAATTAAAGGGCATATGTTATGACTAGAGAGAGACAAACTATATAAACTGGGACAAACTATAGAAATGAACTATAATTGTAGGCTCTAAGGAATTAAAACACTAAATGAATACCTATTTATAGGAAATAAATTCTACCAATTACTCTTCTTTTTGTAATTGGATGCAGACGTGTGTTGGGTATATTTAGCAGTATTTTAATTGCAAAGAGTGCCAGAGACATTTTTACATGTGGCCATTTGATATCTGCTTGTTTCTTTTGTTTAACTTCACATGCTGAATCTTTCAGAATGCTCTGTGGCTACATTGTCACATGGTCAGCTTAGTGGCCACACATATAGTCTATCTCACATTGCAGTGATTACGTCTAAGCAACGGGAGACACTGCTAACGGGGCAGAGTACTATGTGTAAAGCTCACAGGCAACCTAAAGAATATTGTGATGTCCTGAATGAAACAAATGTACCTGGAAATGAACACCTTAAAATGTCTCAGAATCTGTCATTCCAGTGTATTTCTGACATTTAATCAAGTTCAAAATTGGGTGATTCATTTTGAAAAAGTTAGAGACATAGTTTTGAAAGATAAAGATGATAAACCAAGTCCTTTTTTGGCAGAGATATAATAGTATATTATTAAACATTATGCAGGAACAAAGACAAAAATCTAGACTATGTTAGGAAAAGAAGAGTAGCCGTACTAGCCTGTCCTGACAGCCTACAGAACATTAACAGAACATTTAGTGATAAATTAGCATTATTGGATCTATGGGGCTTTGTATGGGACTTTGCTTTAATTAGTGTAATTTCAGTTATTTCTTCTCCTGCATGTATTGTATTTAGCTACCAACTGAACTTAACAACAATAGTAACAACAAATGTGTAAAAGAAATTGTCTCTGAAGATGGAGG
>CABHPP010118753.1:34683-52104 GCA_902168425.1 Peromyscus attwateri
GAGTGAGAGAGAGAGAGAGAGAGAGAGACAGAGACAGAGACAGAGAGAGACAGACAGAGAGAGAGAGAGAGGTGGTATGTGTATGATGCATGAAGTGTGTCTGTATCCTATGCTTGCTGAGTAAGAAAAGAAAAAATGGACATTATTAATAATTTGTATTTAGTAATAAAATAAGACAGAAACTCATAGCCATTTTTACTATGACTACCAGAATTAATCCAGTCTAGAAATCATAGGACTTCTGTTTTATTTTTTAAAGTACTGTGCTCAATTTTTTAATGTTTGTTAATTTCACAAAGTGAGAGATTCATTATGATATTTCCATGTAGGTAGATGATATACTTTGATCACACACAGTCACTTCCTCCAGGATCCATGTCGTTAGATGATATACTTTGACTACACACAGTCACTTCCTGCAGTACTCATAAAGGTAGATGATATACTTTGATCACACACAATCACTTCCTCCAGTACTCATGTAGAAGATGATATACTTTGATCACACACAGTCACTTCCTCCAGGATCCATGTAGATAGATGATATACTTTGACCACACACAGTCACTTCCTCCAGTACTCATGTAGGTAGATGATATACTTTGACCACACACAGTCATTTCTTCCAGTACTCATGTAGGTAGACGATATACTTTGATCACACACAGTCACTTCCTCCAGTACCCATGTAGATAGATGATATACTTTGATCACACACAATCACTTCCTCCAGTACTCATGAAGGTAGATGATATGCTTTGATCACACACAGTCACTTCCTCAAGTACTCATGTAGGTAGACAATATGCTTTGAACATACACAGTTACTTCCTCCAGTACTCAGGTAGGTAGATGATATACTTTGATCACACACAGTCACTTCTTCCAGCACATTTTTCTTGTTTTTGTTCTTGTTCTTGTTCTTCCTCTTCCTCTTCCTCTAATTCTTTTCTTCCCCCATCTCTCTCTCCCCCCATTTTTTTTTTTTTTTTGGTTTTTCGAGACAGGGTTTCTCTGTGTAGCTTTGCGCCTTTCCTGGAACTCGCTTTGGAGACCAGGCTGGCCTCGAACTCACAGAGATCCGCCTGCCTCTGCCTCCCGAGTGCTGGGATTAAAGGCGTGCGCCACCACCGCCCGGCTTCCCCCCCATTTTTATCTAAACATTATAAAATAATGCAGGTTGTGCATAACTCTGCGGGCTAGGTTTAATGTCAACTTGATAGAGTTGACAAGATAGAGTACACTGAGAGGAGAGAACCTTGATTGAGAAACTCCCTTTCTAAGATTTTGGCTACACGAGTCTGACGGGAATTTTCTTAATTAGTGTTTGATATGGGAGGACTCAGCCCTTTGTGTGCAGTGACATCTCTGTGCTGGTAGTCCTAGATTCTATAAGAAAGCAAGCTGAACAAGCTGTGATAAGCAAGCCAGTATTTAGCATTCATTCATGGCCTCTGTGTCAGATTTCTAATTTGCTTGAGTTCCCATCTTGACTCCTTTTGATGATGAACTGTGATATGGAAATGTAAGCCAAATGAACCCTTTACTCCCTATGTTGCTGCTAGTCATGGTGTTTCATCACAGCAGTATTGATCCTGACTAAGACAGTGACACATACCAGTAGGATACACTGAAGAGGTAGAAGTAATAGGCTCACATGTTTGAAGACAGCCTGGACTACATCTTAGAAAGAAAGAAGGAAAGAAAGAAAGAAAGAAAGAAAGAAAGAAAGAAAGAAAGAAAGAAAGAAAGAAAGAAAGAAAAGGAAGAAAGAAAAGAAAGAGAGAAGGGAGGGAGGAAGGGAGGGAGGGAAGGAAGGACAAAAGGAAGGAAGGAAGGAAGGAAAAAAGGAAGGAAGGAAGGAAGAAAGAAAGCAAGCAAAA
Source organism: Peromyscus attwateri (assembly GCA_902168425.1). NCBI lineage: Eukaryota > Metazoa > Chordata > Mammalia > Rodentia > Cricetidae > Peromyscus > Peromyscus attwateri. The sequence continues at coordinate 36,567 of CABHPP010118753.1, forward strand.
AGATAAAAGAATAACCTTAAATTATACAAGGTAATGGTGTTCATTAAAACATTTTCATACATTTATGTCATTATACTTTGCTCTTATTCATCATCCTAGCCCACTGCCCTCTCCAGCCTTCTTACATGACCCTATCCCTGGTTGATCCCCTTATTTCCTCCAAGTAATTCCCTCTTTTGCTTTCATGCCACATGTAGTCATTAAACTCTCTCTTATTATTAACTACTTCCTCTTTGCTTGAGTCCTGCTTCTCTTCTCCTACAGTCCCATTTCTACTTTCAAAGCATTAGACTCTTTAAGCTGATTAACTGAAAACCAATAATAAACAGTTACCAACTCTCCAAGTAGCTACCTGTACAATGATTCTATTGTTCATATTTTATATATTGTGCTGGAATTAGGATGAGGCATTAATGACATTTCAGCTCAGCCCATGGGATCCTGCCACTTCATAAGTTGATCGTGTTGTAGGTAGTAAGCAAAATGAACCATGAGATATAGTAACAAGATTAGTATCCTAACATCGGGCTTTGAAAGTATAGACATATTTGGAGTTTGAATTGTAGTCCACATTATTTGTGTTAGCTTGGGAAATCCACTTAACCTACTTTGGATATAGTATTTATTAAAAAATGAATGTAATACTTATAACAAATCTCCTGAAAGATAAGATTATGAAATGTATATCATAAAGTATGTATGCTCTGCTTAGGTTTATTACTGGAACATATGTCCTAAAGTTATACACTCTGCATCCTGGCTCTATGCTACAACTTGACATACATGGTCACAACATGCAATGTGAATCAACATTCCAAGATATCAATCAACAAGTTATACTCTTGAAATTAGCAACCAGGAATCTTAATCCTGGCTATATGCTACTATGAGGGTTGTAGATTTGTCCCCATCATTCCATTGTTCTTGCACACACACAGTCAGCACCTCCTCAACACCTTTCAGAAAATGAAAGCAGTACCCACAGTCTTATCTTTGGACTAAGTCACCCACAAGTCAGGTTCTTCGGCACTGCCTTTTGTTTGTAGCTTGAGATTGAGCTTCCGAGCTTAGAATGATTTGACTCCCTCTCTTTCCTAAGATATTTGGTCAGATTTTTAGCAAATTAAGAGTGCATAACATATATGAAAATGATTAGAATAGAACACGGATCTTGTAATACTATATATGTATATATATATATATATATATATATATAGATTTATATATATATATAGAGAGAGAGAGAGAGAGAGAGAGAGAGAGAGAGAGAGGAAGAAGAAGAAGAAGAAGAAGGAGGAGGAGGAGGAGGAGGAGGAGGAGGAGAAGGAGAAGGAGAAGAAACATCCTATTATGTCTATACAGCTTCTGAATGTTAAAAGTGTTAAGTTGCAGGTCCAAGTTGAGAGTTCAGATTTGAGCAATAATGGTGGGAAAGTGCTTGATTTCTTCATTTCAACTTTCTCCAGTATCAGTCATTTGGAGTGGCATCAATCTCTTTCTACCACTTTACCACAAGTAAGTAAGGAAATTGGTGTGATGTTCTAGATATTTTTGGGAAAAAAAAAAAGGAAAAGAACCATATGTCCATCTTCGTCTTTAGAGCATACAAATTATTACTTTGGATGATTAGTTTTGAAAATACTGTTACCTATAGCTTACTCTAAGCAATGTGAAGGAAGTGTCCTATGTGACAGTACCTACTCCATCATCAGTTTACTACTTGGGTTGTGGAGCAGTCATTCTAGAGTATGCTTGGCCTTCTTTTCCTTAGATGCATCTTTCTGGAAAGTATATAAAGCTTTGTCTGATTTATAATGATATAATTTCATGCAACAACTATCTCCTCATTTCTTACTACATACAATTTTTTAAATAGGCATTTAGCTCATTTAAAACAAATCATCAAACTTATTATTCTGTTTTACATTAAAGATGCACTGGTAGCACAAATCCTAAACATCTCTGTCACATAGAATCATTAAGGTTAATCAAGAATAAGGTTAAAATTCATTTGAAAAGATGAGTGGAAGAAAATAGAAATTCACTCTAGCTGCATGGAATTTTTACTCAAGTAAACTTAGATGTGCTTTCCTTACTTCTCTGGACTTCATTCATGTTACTAATAGAAGATAGAACATTCAACTCATACTAACTTATATAGATTTAAATGTAAAAATATGTAAATTTCCCAGTGCTGTGGCTACAACTGGAACTGAATCACATCATAGCATTCATCTCTCTATCTTTTTGCAACAAAATATGTTTCTGTACTAAGCCTTCCCATTGATTATTACTAATCCCTAAAACGTCTGCTTTCGACTCTTAAATCATATACAACCATATTTCTCCAAAGAAAAGGGAGAGCAATTTAGTACCAAATTTAAGGTACTTTAACTCAGAATTAAGCAAGAATAATAGATGTAAGCCAAATGTCTATTTCATTTTCATTGCTGAGATTTGAAATGTAACACGCTTGAAATTTTCTCAAAGATGTCAAATAGCCAACATTTTCAGAGACAAATCTTTTTTTTTTTCTTACATTCAATGAAAGTTATGGCCTGGTACTTTCTTGTGATCATAATTTAGATGTCAATCTTTACTACTCTAAAATAGTGGCCCTGGAGTTTTAGCTCTACTTAAGACCAGCTTCCAAATATAATAAAAAAAATAGCTATGAAATCAGAACCCTCTTAGTAATTCTACTGGCTCACGGCAGGACCACTTGAAAAGTCACTCAATATAAGAAAGAAATAAAATGTGCAAGGTTCAGAAGGCAGCACAAGAAAATGAAGTTGAAATGGCTAGAAATATTGTTTCTTATCACTCTGTTCTTAACCCTTTTGTGTCATTTCAATGAAAAGTTTTATTTAAACCTCTAACTTACATATACTGAAACACTAACACAGTGTTGCAAGATATTTCCCTTACAGATTGATTGATATCCCATTGACTCATGGCCATGACAGAGAGGAGGGATCTGCCCCCACAAGAACAGCTAATTGCATACTTTCTGAATTTTATGACTCATATTCATAAAACAAGATATTTTGTTCATTTAAATATAAATTTTCTTACATATTTCTTAAAGTTTTTCTTTTCATTAGAATTAAAATATTATATATTTTTTGTTTCTGCTAGGGAAATAAATTCAATTCATACAACACTAAGGAAAACAGGTAGCCTCTGCCAGGCTACATGATAGACTCACTGTAAGAAGCCACCTTGAGGGAGGGAGTCCTGGAAAGGGCAACTACATTATCTCAAATGAGCTGCAATTAATTAGTCTTCTCCTCTCCTTAGCCTGCCTCTGGTGAACCAGTTTTCCTGGAGTATGTGCTCCTGGAGATTGACAGGCCCATTTGGATTAACTCTTTAAAAGAGGAAAGTAATATTTTGAGTAGATTAAAATGTCCTGTCTACCTATGGCTGGAAGTAGAAATAAATACATTCTACTTAATTATTTATTTATTGACCTGAAAGCAATAGTTTTTTTTTTTCCTTAATGGGCCTAAACAAAGCCCTCTCTTCCACCTTTTTATATAGTAAATTAAATTCTATGGAGGGAATTCCCTTTCTAGTGCTATCATAGAAACAGAAGATGAGGCCTGAGATATCCAAGAGGGAGAAGTCTACCCTCATTGGCCTCAAAGTCTATTAATTCATGTAACACTGAGATTAAAGGCCTGTGCCACCTATCCTTTCCAATTTTCCTTTAGCATGTACGTAGAAGAATATTTATTTTCTAAGAAATATTTGTCATTGTTTAATAATAAATACAAATACTAAGGGTATTTTTTTTTTACATTTCAAAGATACTTTGTTATTATTTTTAGGGATTACTAAACAAGGACATAGCAAGGTCTCAGATTCTGAATAAACAGTCATAAAGGGCATTATTTCATATTGTAAATAACTACCAATGCCACTTCTACCTGTGCTTCTTACTTCTTCGTGATTCAGTGCTGTGGAATAATCCTCTTGTACACTGTAAAGATTTGTCAATGGAAATGGTTCAATAAAGTGCTGGTTGGCCAGTAGCTTGGCAGAAAGTATAGGCAGGGAAACCAAACTAAGGATGATTGGAAGAAGGAGGACAGAGTCAGGAGAGATGACAACCAGCCACCTGAGGTAGCAGAATGTGTAGAAAAAGCAATAACAAGCCATGAGCCACATGACAACGCATAGATAGAAATACAGGTTAATTTAAGTATAAGAGTTACCTAGTAAAAAGCCTGAGCTATTGGCCAAGCTTTTATAATTAATATAGTTAATATAAGTGATTATTTAGCACCAGGCAGTCAGGACAGGAAATATATGTTACAATTCAGTATGGCTATTATTGTATTGGAGGGGCACAATTGCTTTCTTACCTGTTGGTTTCAGATTAGTTTCATTCTATTTCTTCCTTTATGGTGAAGTAGCCTGATTTCTTGTCATGCTGCTACAACCAGGAAGGTCTTCAGAGGTTTTACTTTTCTTCTGTTTCTTTTGTAACAGAATACATGAAATCCTTTCAGACATCACTGACCTAGCAAGCTTCAGAGCAAAATCCTGGAGTGGTTTCTTAGTCATAACTAATGAGCTTCATTGTATCTAGGGTTGTTTGGGTGGATTGGAGATTCATGTGTTCCTTCAGTAGACAGAGTCAGCCAGTAGAATAAAACAAAACAAACAAACAAAAAAACTAGAGATATGGAGGTGACAAAAACACTGTTCTTATTCCAAAAAGTTTATAGACCAGTAAGCAAAAAAAGATAGTTATGTTTAGTAAGGAAAATATACAATACAGCAAGTTCTCAAAGCGGTGGGTGTTTGAAGCAGGGGTCATTAACACTTAGGGAGGTTACAGAGAATGGCAGGATTGGAGCCTCTTCTTAGGTGATATCAGATGAAAGTGTGTGACTAATTGAAATGAGGAGAGAAAGCCTCATAGGGAGAGGGCATAATACAGAAGCATAGTCCTTCCTCTACAGCAAGACATACAATGTCTAAGGAGGGCACAATACAAGACTTGATGGTAATGGTCAGGAATGGAATTAAGCACATTAGCAGAATCCACATCCCAGAGAATCTGATGGAATATGAAGAAATGTGTTCCTAAGGATAATATGCAAGGTGTATTACCATCAAGGAAGTGAGAGTTTTTTGTTTTTTTGCCTGTTTTCATTTTGGTATGTGTTTTTGGTTTAACATATGTTTACCTGTCCTTAAGAACTACTAAGAAACTGGGTACCCTTGAAGCAATGTGTGTGAGAAAATTATTGAAATATAGTCCATGCAAAAAGACTAAAAAAATCCCTTTTCACATCAAGGTTTTAGGTGAGAGGGATTATAAGTCAAGGAGTTTGAGGACCACCTAAAAATGGAGTACTGGTCTGCCTTGTCTTTAGAAATAAACATTTAGCAAGAAAATTAATGGATATGGATACATATGTATTTTCTACACTATAATTGTTGAGCAAGGTTACCAGAAGTTATTTATTTGTTGAAAACTGAAGGAACTTGGCATGGTGAAGAGGTAGATTCAATGTCAAGTGTTTTCTTTTTTATTTGTATTAAGCAAAATTTGGTACTTCTTTTCATCTTACTACCTTATATTTGTATGTAAACTTTATGCAACATTCTTTTGGTATATGCTATACTCATATAATAGTTTGTTAGGAAAATTGTGATTGAAACTTGTGATTACCTTTTAAGCTAAACAAGTGGTGAGATATAACGGAGATTGCATCCTAAGATAGTGCAGTTTAAATAATGGCATCACATGCTGTAGGCATAACCTTGAAAGTGAAAAAAAATTGCCTTTCTTTGAAAAAATTAATGCTAACAAGACTAAAGCTATCAAAGATGGAAATCAAATTTGGAAGCTATAGGTAGTTTGAATCATTATTGGAAGATTTTTTTGACAGTTTACTAAACATATAATTTTATGTGTAATTTATTATATTATATGAAACTATCAAATAAAAATATGAATTTGAACATTTAAGCATGTACTTTGAAAGTTTCGTTTTAAGAATACATATATGCATAAATATTCCAAATATTTTATTCAAAAATATAAGGCAAAAATGTGTGTTATGTTAAACTAATACCATTGTAAATAAAGATACAAATTTTTATTTGATAGGCTTGAAAAATAAATGATATCTACAGAAATGGCTAACAGAAAGTTATCATCTAAAAAGGTGAAAGAAATTCAATGTAAATTGCCTCTGACATGATATACAGGTTTAAATATTCATAGGCTTCAACTTATTACAAACATGTCCTTAGAGGTTTCCAGATGATTTTTCACACTCATTGTAATGGTTGCATAATCTATTAATCTTGCTGCTGGATTTTACTCCTTGGCAGGGACTATGTCCTTAATGGCAATTAGTGTTCCACATTCCTAAATCAGTATTTAGCACACAAAAGGTCTGTACAGACTATAAGACCAATACCTGAGTAGTTATGCCTTGTGCAAACAGTAAAGGAAACAGACAATTAAAGCAATTACTAATGGCCTTTTTCTAAGACCAGGCAAAGGAAAGTATTAAATAAGGAAGAGTTCAGGGCAATATGTTTTGAATATTTCTTGAAAGGGCAATGGGAAGAACATTCCAAATGAGCATAATAGCATGTTGAGGGACCCTATGATAAAGTGTAATAGTTTATTGTTGACAAGCTACAGCAAAATATCACAAGATACCACGTACTGACCTTAACTGATTAAATATGGGATCTTGAAGAGCATTGGAAAGTGTCAGATTTTGTTTTAATGATTTAAAAAAATGAAATTATAATTGCATCAGTCCCTTATCCCCTTTCCTCTTTTACTACATGTTCCTTGTTCTCTTTTTCTTTAATTGTTGTTATAAATATGTATGAATACATAAATACAACCTGCACAGCTTATGTAATGTTACCATCTATGTATATGACCTCAGACCTGACCAAGGGTTGGTAAGTCCATCAACGTGTTCTTTCTTGGGGAAAACCATTTTTCTTGTTCTCAGCATTCTATAGCTGTTTGTATTTCTTTGTTTAGAGTTGATTTCCTGTGAGCGTTCCCCATTCTATGTTAGCATATCCACTGGTATCATCACTGTTCAGATCTTGATTAGGCAGCTATGTTGATGAGACTTTATTGACATAACATCTCACACATTTCTAGTAAACTCTATCTCACAACAAATTTCTTGACCTTCTAACTCTTACATTCTTTCTTCTCCATCTTCTGCAATTATATCTGAGTTTTATATTCAGGAACCCTGATATACATACATATATATATAGATAGATATAATCAGTTGACACTGGACATCACACAGATTTCTTCTCTAAACTCATCTGCTCTTGAAAGCTTAGTAGGTGAGGCCTGGTTCTAAATTTTTTATAGTGCATATTGCAGAGAATTCTGATCTGTTCCATAGATGTCTGGTGGTTAGGTAATAATAATTCCACAGTAGCATTTTGAAAGCAAACAGAATTCAAGATCTCTTTAATGGAACTGACAATCCTTGGCTTAGGAAAGGCCAAAGTTAATGACCACATCGTTTCCAGAAGAGTCAAAGGGACCTAGCATCTTTTCATCTAGCACAATTAAAGTGCACTAGGGTAAGAGTGAGAATATATAACATATAGGATTGATTCTGCATTTTGAAAGCTAAATGACTCAGTTTTCATACTTGTCAAATGGAGTGTGGTATGTTACATTATCCTTTTCAAACATATCATAAATTATCTATGATTCCAATAAATAGAGTAATTATTGCACATGCAGGGAAGGAAAGAAACACTTATCTGTGCTGTGAATCGGATTGTCCCATCTACTCTCTCCTAGAGGCAATTTCATGTCACAAAATTGTCCTGTAAAACTTGCAGAGAAAGAATGACAAGCAGTTATTAGCATTGTATCTGTTACAGAACCAACTTGAATTCTGGGCTCAAATATTGCACCCACTCTTGATAGCTATTAAACTTGTATAAAGTAAACATGAATGACCTAGCTCTGCAAGGAGTCTTAGTCATAAATGAGTTCATAATATAATAACACACCTATAACACTCGGAAAACAATGAAACGTGCATACAATGCTTCAGTTATTGTCTCCTGACATGATCCCATTTCATTCATACTGCATTCCTGCATCACCATAATCCTCTCTAGACCAGTTAAAAGTGGAAAAAATATTTAATTTTAATTCTCTTAGTGTGGAAGGAAATTATTAAAAAGCATGTGTGGTGGGAGTAGGAAAAAAAGCCTTTTATTACTTCTTCCAATTGAGGATGTACCAGAGACCTGGCAAACAAGGAACGGTTAAAATGATTATATATGGAAGAAAAATGGACTTTTAGAGGTTGACAGAAAAACAAACATACAACAAGCAAACCCATGAAGCTCAGTTATAACCATCTTTCTCTATGCCAGTACTATTAAGAATGAAGCCATTCTTTATGTTTTTTTTCTCCTACCTGTATTCAAAGTTTCTCTGAAGATGTACTTTACTTACCTTAAAGTTTCCCATTACAAATCAAAACAAATCAAACTCTTCTCCATAACTACGATACCGGAGGTATCCTCAGGCAGCCTTTTTATTATACCATCACCATTTTCCCTTCTAAACCACCTACACATCTCTGTAGCTATTTTTGTGACATGTTTAGCCAAATCTTATCTCATGTGCTACCTACATTATTTGTATTGATGCAAGAAAATAGCTAATAGAAATCCTTACTGGTTTTTTCTAATTACTTTTGTGTTGCTTTGTTAAACACCATGGCCAAAGTCAACTTGAGGTAAAAGGATTTATTTCAGCTTGAACTTCCAGATACCAATCCATAACTGTGAGAAGATAGGGCAGGAAGTTGAGAAAACTTGGAGGCTAGAACTAAAGCAGAAACCATGAATGAGTGCCTGTTTACTGACTTAGTCTCTCCCTCCTGGTCAGCTGTGTCTTATACAGTGCAGGATTGCCTGCTCAAGGATGATGCTGTGCACAGTGGGCTGGAGCATCCAGTATCAATTGTCAATGAAAACAGTTCATCATAGATTTGTCCACATGTTAATAAGATCCAGGCGATCTCCCAGTTGATATCCCTTAGATAATTGCAGGCTGTGCTAGGTTGACAGCTGAAGGAAGCTGGAGCTGTACACCCATTGTCAACTTAACACACAAACTGTATCATTGTTAAACCATAGTGTTTCCTTTCTTAATTGTCCCCAATATCTCATGTTACTATCACAATTTAAAATATGATACTTCAGAAGTCCCAGAATCTTTAAAAGTTCTAACACTTTAAAAGTTCAGTGTCTCTTTAAAAATCTACAATCTCTGAACTGTGGGATCCTTTAAAGTCAGAAATAAGTTACATACAGGAGGAAGAATTTCTTTTGGCTCCTATTTAAGAAAGTTCACTGTATCTTTTCTCCATGTGCTTAGACAGAACACTATGGTGTCTGGAGCTGATGTGGCAGGGAAATGTTGTCTATTGCATGACTCATAAGGAAAGAGAGTGAAACTGGAAGAGACCACAGAAAGGACAAAATACCTGCTGCACTGGCCTGCTTCCTCCACCTAGGGTCCTACCAAAGCTTTCAGAATGTAGCATCATCAGCTATGGCCAAGCATTCAAAATACTGTCCAGTAGGAGACATTTAATCTCTAGTCTATAAAAGATGTTTATGTTGGTAACTCCATCCTAGAAGGTTCTTCTCAGATTTTGGCTAAGTGTCTGCTTGTCTTCAGTCATCAGCTCAGATGTCCCAACATGAAGGTGCTTAACATGGATATTTTCTCCAGTCTGGATCGCACATCAGCACCTGGCTGTAGATAACTCACTGTATTTTCACTTTGTAGAAATTATTAGACAAAGTCATTCACCTTGAAAAGTCCAGCACTTTTCTCATTCCCAGCACACAGTGGAATATCTGAAAAAGGGAATTTTTGAATTTGATCATTGCTATCTCTAAGGTTTCTAGAAAAGAGCATGAGACAATATATATTGGACCTGCATTTGCTCCATGAATACTTGAATGAATGGATTTTGATATTAGTGGCATTCTGCCTTGTCAGCCCAGCAGTACATACACTTGTCTCAACACATCTAGGAAATAGACAGAATGAGGTTCAAGTGAGCTTCTCCACCTGACTGAAAAGTAGTGGATACATGGACAACACTGAAATATAGATGCTGATGGTGGATCCATTTATTAAACCAGAATCTCCCTGGGTGGGTTTGGATAACCTCACCCCACAAGAGAACTCTGATCTGCCTTCTAAACCTCAGAAAATGGTGTTTAGGAAAAAAAAATGTTTTGAAGATTTTAGTTTGTATTGTGTAAATCCCCAACACACATCAGTCTAGAAAAGATGCAGTTTTTAACTAAAGTAGAGGAGAAAGGGGCATCTGAAATTCATCCTCCATCTTTGTTACATTATTCATTAAATATTAGAGTCTTGGAACATACATGTTGCCTGTGAGCCTTATATTCTTCATTCTACCTTTCCCTCTCTCATGTTAAATTTTTCTTCACTAAGCATTGTTTCAACCACCTAAGTGTCTCAGATAAGAGCAGTGGCATGCTCTAATTATGTTTCAGATAGCATTGCCATGTTGTCAATGAATGTTGTGTAACATGGGTGAAAAAGACTTCATACTTGAATGGGCAAAAACAGAAGCTATTGAAAGAATGAAGTAAATTGGACATTTAAGGGGAAAAATGGCAAGAGTACAGCAATGCCCGCAGAAAAGGAATGATATATTTTTGTTACTTCAATGTCAGATTTCCCCTAAAAATTCCTGTGATGATTAATCTTAATTATCAACTTGATAAAATCTAGAGTCACCTGGGAGAGAGTCTTCTGAGAATACCTACAGGGAATTCTCTTTATTAGGTTGAGATGGGAAGACACACCAGCTGTGTGATGGGATCGTAGAACTACATACAAAGGAATAAATGAGCTAAGCATAAGGATTCTTTGCTTTCTGCTTCCTAATTGAGAAGACAATTTGACGAGCTGCCTCAAGCTCCTGCCGCCATGCTTTCCCTGCCGTGATGGACTTCACTTTTGAATTGTGAGCTTAAAGAACACCTCTCTTTCTATGTGGCACTTGTCGGGTTATTTTGTCACAGCAACAGAAAAATTCTCAATCACTAGAATCCTGCTGTCTGTGAATGTATATCTGCACATGGTTTTATATTGACTTTTGGAGTAGAATTCATTTCATTTACATATTAATCAATCCAATTGTGATGGGCCACTGTAATTACCTCACACTTAGAATACAAATTTTACTGATTAGAATTCTAAAGTGATGATTTATTTGAACTACATAACAATTCCAAATGATCCCCTTAGGAGAATATTCTCATTATCAATTATCAGCTAAAGTTGCTCCAAAGAGCTCACCAAAGTAGGATGGAAGGAAAAAAAATCAGAAACTGTATAAAGAGGCATAAAAAGACATACTGACATAATTGTAGTTAATGTGCTATGCATCATGACCAAGGAGTAATTTTTTATATCTCTTACTAAAAATGAAGTGAGCTAATTTAGTTTATATGCCCATGAGCAAAACTGCAAAGCAGAAAACTGCAAACAGATATTGTCAGGCATAGCACCTTGTCTCTTTCATGGCATGAACCTCTGCCCTGTCATGACTTTTCCCCAGTGGCTCTTTGGCCATGTTACTTGAAATTATAGAGATATGATTAATTTGCCTCGGCTGTGCTCTGAACAGACACACTGCATAGGGGCTTTGATCTGAACACACAGGGAGACCTCCGTATGGTCTGGCCTTACTGTGTTGGAATCAGAGCAAAGGCTTGCATGATTATATGTGTCATCATTAATTGAGCACAAACGTCAGTATTCATTAAAAACAAAGGAAAATGTGGCATTGCAGCCATGCTTAACTTTCTCATTAGATGCTCTCATTAACCACATAACAGTGAGGGTTATCCTGCAAACTCATCATGTAGCTTCATGGAATGGAAAGCATTGTATATTTTGTGCATGATCATATTCTTTAAAAGGTGCACATTTGGATATAGGACTGAAAATACTACCAGAAAGCCACCTGGCAGTATTAAGTAGCCATTTGGAGGTAATTAGTTTGGGAGTATGCCTTCTACAAGAAAGACACCTGCAATAAACATAATTTGAATCAAGTTGGTAATTTGTCCATTTTCCACTCACTGGTGATTATGAGCTGGTTGTCCCAGCATTTTGTACTCTCATGTATATGATCCTTCCATCCTCCTCTTTACCCTCAATGCTTTTGTGCAGATATCAAACTTGCATCTTCCAAAGACGCCTATCCCTGCCATGTACCCTTATCTCTATTCACAATGGCAGAAAGGAGCTGTTTTGAAGCATTGCCCTGCAAACCTGTAATTTGGAAAATTTGAGGGACACACTCTTTTTTATGACAGTAGTGAGTGATATCAACATCTAAGTATAGAGAATGCCAAAGCTATCGGGTGACTTCTGTCTTTGTCCTGACCAAATTAGGGTGGGACTGTGGTGAGGTGTGTGCAAATACTTTTTATGCTGAATGCTCCTGTTTGGGTTATAGAAGTGAAAACAAACATTGCATATAATTTTCAAATCAGCTTGAAGCCACAACAAAAGGAAAGGATTCTTGGGTTGGTGGTATTGGTGAAGTGAAATTTAAAAAATATGTTGCTTTGGAAGGAACAGAATTTATTTATGAACGAGCAGACAACTAGATTGTCTCCAATTGCCTAGGTATGGGAAATGAGAGAAGAAAAGCTAGTAACCCACTCTGTTTCGTGAATAGAAACAACCTATGTGAGGGGAAACATCACTCCCTGGATGCTCTGGGTGACAATTAGGTGTGAACAAAATGAACCACACATTATACATGGATGGGAAGTTTTGCTCTATGTTGAATTTCTCTGCCTGTAGAATTGGGTTTGGGAGTATATGTCTAATTTTGTCTTCAAAATGGAAAGGAATTAAGTACAGGAAAATAAAAACACTTACAAAGTACTGATGCCCGATTTGTCAAAATTAACTTAAGAGACTGACTATCAAATAATGTTGGTGGAAAAGAAGTGATATGGAATACAAATGACAGAAGAGGGGAGAGAGGACAGGATGGGAGAAAAATGAAGCAAAGGTAGAGAAGAAGAGAAGCAAGGAAGAGAGGAGAGGGAAACAAGACAAAATAAAAACCAGTCTCCAGTTCACCTAAAGTAGAGATGATTCACTACATATGCCCTCTAAATAAACTCTTAAAAGATAGCCATAGATCCACACATTTGATCGAGGATACCTCACTGGTTACCATGAAAACTGTGCAATGTGAGCCAAGTCAAGGGCCACAGGGTAAAACTTTGGTTTTAGTCCCAACTTAGCTGATAACTCTACTGTGATCCTGTTGAGGAGAGGCCCAGTTAAAGGCATATGGATGCTGTTTCTCATGTCAGACAGTCTTGTACAGTGAAACTGAAGTGAAAGCTCACCTTGAGCTTGTGAAAAACTGACTTTTAAATGAGCATTATGACAAGATGATCTAGAAAAGAACTACATATGTAGGCATAGAAATAGAAGCTATGTGATGGAATCTAGAAATATGTGATATGCAGAGGCCTGTGAGTCAGAGTCCATTGCAGGGATAAATGTGGTTACATGGAGTACCCACAGATACCAACTCAATTTTGCCACATGATACTGTTGTTCAAATTCCTTCTTAGAGATTTTTTCATTGAAAAAAGAAAAGTTGACTCTTCTCAAGTGGGATATTGCTATTGAATGAATAAAATATATACCTCTGTTGCACTTAACACATTTATAACCTCACAATCATTTCATTAACATTAAAGTAATTTTTAAAAAAGTGTGACATGGAACAAAGATAATTAAATATGTGACTTTCAGTATTATGTTAGCAATACATGATAATTATTTTATTTTACAGAAAATTTTTGCCGAGGCTGTCATTTTGTGAGAATGACATGGATGCTGGGATCTGCTTAAGCTCAGAGAGAAAGGTTAGTGGTGAGGACTCCACAGATACGTGAACTCTGTTGTTCACAAATACTAGACATGTTCCCATGAGTTGTTCTTTAAAGAACGACAAGAACAGAACTGCATGACCAAGCAGGTCAAAATGAGAAGAGAAAATTAAGTATGTAGCTCCTAGGAGTTAAAAGAGATGGCCCTTGGTATAACCTAGATAGCTGCTTCACTCAGAGTAGGCACTTGATACATACTGAGGTTAGATATTATTCAGTTTTGTATTATAATTCAACAGTTATTACACTTTTATAATGTTCTTATTATCCAAAATCTATAACAAAGTAAACAGAAAATAGGAATAAAAATGATTTGCGCCGGGCAGTGGTGGTGTACGCCTTTAATCCCAGCACTCGGGAGGCAGAGGCAGGCGGATCTCTGTGAGTTCGAGGCCAGCCTGGGCTACCAAGTGAGTTCCAGGAAAGGCGCAAAGCTACACAGAGAAACCCTGTCTCAAAAAACCAAAAAAAAAAAAAAAATGATTTGCATATACAATAAGCACAGCTGATATGTGATTATGGCAGAATGAGAGAATCTGTCTAATTTTGAACCCTTTTCTTCTCTCAACACACTGGACCTTTCCATCTTATGTCTGGAGACACGCCATGTATTGACAAATTGACTACAGTTCCCCAGGGGATGAGTAGAAGAGTTGAGACAGAATCTCTTCTGTCACTTATTATACATTTCCATTTTCTTTGCTCTGTAAATTAGGTTTTATTATTATTATTATTATTAATGCACACAGTTGTTCTATCTACAGGTATGTCTATGCACTACATGAGTGCCTGGTGCCTAAGGAGGCCAGAAAGGGGTGTTGGATCGCCTAGAACTGAAGTTACAGATGTTTATGAGCTCTCATGTGGGTCCTGGGAACCAGATTCCCATCCTGTGGAAAGCATCAAGTACTCATAACTGAGGAGACATCTGTCCAGCCCCTAAGTAAAGTTCTTTCTTGGCTTTAGTAGGGAAATTCTGCTGCAAAAAGTAAAAACAATGTGACTAACAAACTATACATCTAAAGCAGTTCCTACTTCCCCTCATCAAATTCCAATGTCTGTTTGACTATATTGCCGATTAACCAACAGACATAGAAACCATACCATGGTTCTCACATAAAAATGAAATGTGCTTCTTAAGGTTGATGTTTTAAAATCACTTTTTATTTTCTGTAAGAAAGCAGGAAGCTCTCCATTTTAACTCATATTTAAGCTTTCATCTTAACTTGATGGTTTAAACAAAGTAAACCATTTGAAAAAATCTCCTCAAACAACACCCCACTTCTGGTTTCTCCCTGGCACCATTTTAACCAGTTTAGAAATTACAGAAAATTGCTTTCACAAAGATTTTGAGGAGAAGAAGGAAAGAAGTCAGCATTAGCATTGATGCATTCTTTTAAGTTCAATCCCTTGTCTCTTTCTGAGGATCTATTATTATCCACAGAAAACCCTTTAGGAAGAGAAAAATGGAAAGAGCCCAGCACACACACACACACACACACACACC